>JAAMPD010001039.1:77306-91519 GCA_025266255.1 Trissolcus basalis | reverse complement strand
TAAGAGACAGATTTATGGTGACAGGCGAATCGCCGATTTCCACTTCTAATGTGTATAAATTAAACCTTTACGAGGCTGTAAAGCAAACGGCATTGCATCGTAAATATTCGAATGATATCGATGAAATCAGACGCACTAATATTACCATGACTATATAATCACACATGTTGAGACACATTAAGTGCTTCCGTTTTGGGGGTTCGGATTTGGATAGAAATATTTCGCTAATTTTTTAAAATGAAATTTAGTTTGTCATTGTGAAGGATCTGGACTTATGTAGTCGAGTATAGAAAAAGCAGTTGAATAAGTTTTCAGTTTTACAGAGATTTTCCAGCGTTTGTTAAAATAATGAACTAACTGATATAAAACTCTATTTTTGCAGTGAAAAAAAAAAAAAAAAAAAAACTATTTTGAACAAATAAAATCACTCTAACGAACGTTAAACCTGTCAAAACTTTGTTAAACGTAGCGTCTTATAACTGCTTTGACAAAGTATGTTTACGTTTGAATTAACTCACTCAGAAATTGTGAAAGAAAATTGTAAAAGCAAAACTAACGAATGTTATATAAACAACGAGCTCTGCACTGTTTTCGAGCACAGAAGATGAAAATGCAGTGTATTTAAGCCGAGTGTAATTTGATCCCTTGATAGACCACTCGGTTTTTTAATCGAGCATCAGTAGGTGAATTGAGATGATAGAGGGTTGAAATGAAAGGAAGAAAAATAATATTGAAAAGAACGATTCTGCTTGGAGATCAATTTCTGTCTTCCGGCTTTTATTCAGCCTTCAAACTGACGAAATCATTAGCCTTCCCGTGTAGTCTACACTAAAGTGCTCCATAGAAAAGATGTCGAATAAGAATGGTCTGCAATAGAAAGCTTTGTGTGTCGATCAGAAATTGGGAAACATCGTAAATTACGGTCATGACGCGCTCAACCTGGTTGCAATTTTTCACTGACTCCCCCTTTTATTGCTATTGATGCGAAAATGAATAATATTCCGTCGATTCTCAATGTAAGTCATAGACGGCACGTGATCTTACCGATAAGAAAATCGAAATGAATTTACATTCGTCTTGAATTTGAATTTGCATTTAGCAGGTTCGTGTTCGACGATTGAATTCTCGTAGACTGTTAGGAATAATCATATAATTATAGAAGGAAGGTTGGCTATTTTTATGATCTTCCGATATCGTCTTTACTTAGACACAGGCGGTTATTTTTTCTACCTCCCCCCGACAAGGTGTTATTTGAAATTCGATTAACATTTGTCATAAAAATCATGTCAAAATTGGCTCGAAAAAGTGCAACGCAAATAAATGAATCCGCATCCATCCGACCTCAATAATCAATAAATTTGTCCGATCTTGTTTCTTTTTTATTATTTGACATCTAACACTGATCAATCACTGTCATACGGCGTTGTCGTGATTCGCAATTTAGTCACGTGTGCGAAACAGTCTTAAGGAGATTGTACGTCGCTACTCAACATCGTGTACATTTTTTAAATTGTAATAAATGATCTCAGGTATGGCGTACTTTGATAAAAAATTACTCTGTCCATGTACTTTTGATTGATTCGCTTCAGAATTTATGAGGAAATACATAATTGTTGAAACAGGAGAGGGGGGAAAAAGACGTCGTTCATTTTAAAATTTTCCTCTGACCTAGCTAGAATATTGTTACACTCTTTTTGCAAGAAAATTCAACGGCTGTTGCTTTGCCAAGAAACACCCTTTCATTGAAGTCATCTGCACTTGGGTATTAAAACTCATGAATGCCAAGTTACACCGGATAGATTTGTTAATGTTTTGGTATATACTCTGTTGTGACGTTAACGCGTCTCTCGGTTTGATTCTAATACTTGCTTATACATTATGCGTTGAGAAAATTGAAACGCTGACAAGGGTTGTGATTGCAGTCACTGCAAATGCGACTATATGTTGCTGTTGCATGAGCACATTAAATGTTGTATTAAACGCGCGACAATGAACATTCAGCGGTAATTAAATTTCATGGTTCACACTTCAAAATAAAAAAAAATACTATAATATATCCCCGTGCGTTGATTTAACACGTGCGGTGATTATAAAATAAACTTTGCTAGACATCATTGTTATTTTAAATTAAAATATTGACGGTTGACACCATATTCCAAACGCAATTTAAAGTTGCTAATTGTACTTGAAAATTATATTGTATTATAATGTTCATTCCATTGAATAAATTAGAAGTTTGTAATAATTCTCGTTGCATTTTAACTTTTAATTAGACGCGTCGACTCCACATATTGTTAAACTACGTTTTAACATTTTGACAGCTTCAAATGATCAAATCTACTTTCGTTCGCGAATGTTTGGTAAAAGTTGATTTTTTATCTAAACCCTCTGATAGAACAATCGCATACAAACTGAAACTGTTCTTTAACTCAATTCTAAAATACCCAATATTTTTTATCAGTAATTGCATTTTACTGCAGTTTGTGGTGTTGTTCCATTGTTTGGGAAATAACGTGTTTTTTCATTCATTCTAATTGAAACGGTGATTTATAATTTAATTAGGCTATATCTGCTGGTTAACTATCGTGTATATGAAAAGCCAACTTTTAAAGGCAAAAGAAAGACATCTTGAAATGATTTAATTGAATTTTCAACTATTGTGCAAATGATTTTAATTTTGTTTGTTCATCTTCGTCATTGAAGATAAAAGAAAAGAAGTATTTCAAAGCGAAATGATAATGTCTAACTTAATCAAGCACGCCGTTTCAGTGGTGGAATTGCATTCTAGGTTAAACAAATGTAGGTACAGCCCCAGAGGGTTGCGATAATAAATAGGTTCCCAGAAACGTACACATAGGAGGACAGCTTCATATAATTATTTTCATTTGTTCACAATAGAAAGTAATATGTTCCCTAGCGACATATTGACCCGATCTGTTAGAACTGAATCGAACAAGCGAAACAATTTATCATATCAACGATACATTCTTGAATTATAATACGCCCAATCTGTACCAGTAAACAAGACACATTACACATAATGGAGTTGTAAATCAGGTTGCAAAAATGTTTTTCAAAAAATAGTTTTTTTTCTTCTACACATGTCATTTGAGAATAATTTAAATTACAAACTGCTGTGTTATATGAATGTTAATAAAGATAACGAGATCTAAATTAAATACAGTGTTTGATTTCAGTTTCAGAGTGGCGGAGTAAGATTAACTTGGGTGACTTGGTTTCGTTATCAAATAAACCTTGTTGCGTTAATTAAATGTTTCGTGATTGTTATGACGAAATGCATAGTTCTCCTTCAAACGGATTTCGTCAATTTGTTGAAACCCCAAAGTAAAACTTATTCTCTATTTATAATAGAAAAGGTGTTACAAAAACCAAATTTGTCCAGGGTGTCTGAAACGATTATCCGTATAGTCAGCGAAAAATGTTCAGTACACTGTGAAATTTGAGGGGGCATTAGAATCGATACATTTGGTCCATTCCTTAAATCACTTGTGCCCATTTAAGTAACACATATATTTTAAATGTAATGGTCAGCTTGTGCGAGCGTGCAAAATTCGCCGAACATTTCTCTTAAATTTGTCTACGTCCGGAGAGCGGTGGAACAATAAAATTCGTGCTTTACTCGAATCGCTTCGACTCGACATAACTCGGCCGGCGGAAGAAAAATCGCGGGATTTTGAGTGTGTCAAGTAACATTAGTCGATTCCAGTCGACATTAGGGAGTGCGTTATATATTTAAGTGGCGCGCCGAAGCAGCGTCGTCTACTCGACACTGTTCTTTGCGCACCCGAGCTTTCTCTCGTACTTTTGCTCTGCTACACTTATACGTCATTTTTATATCTCTAGCTTTTGCACGCATCATCATCCCCACGTCAACGGCTTTATTTCCCCCGAGCGCGCTGTTATCGTGAGAGTCTTGTTTCGCGGCCGGTGGGGTTTCGAATACACGCGCCACCGCTCCGAGGCACCGACGACGCGGGGAACGGAGAAGGCTATTTGACGTCTAAATTGTCCTATTTGATGTCGGTGGCTGATGCGGAGACGTTCCTTTCAGAACGCAAGCAAAGTAACTGCGAACCGCGTCGTTATTGCTAAAAAAAAGCTAAAGAGACGTCTGGTGCACTTTCTCACGTACCTGTAACTTTTTTTATTTCTTTATCCATGCATCAAATTATTTTGCACGCTCGCAATTGGGCTCGACTTTTGGATGAAAATGAATTGGATTAGAGGCAACGCTCTTGCGGGTGAGCGAATTAATTAAATATTTCAACATTATTATACGTATAAAAGAGTTTGCCTAAGAGAGATAGAGTTATCCCCTTAGAATTTGTCGCGTCGGATTGCATATCTGAGGGAGCATTCTTTTTCACTTCTGTCTTTTGTATTTTTGGGGATCGCATTTTTATTCTGATGAAAACAGATTAGTTTTGTATAATTGTGTTTGGTTGGCTCTTCAGTGTCTGAATGAAAGCTGAATATATCACGGGATAAAAATTAAGATCATGGATGGGTGTAAGCTGAAGAAGTGGGTAAAAGAAAATGGAGTAGTTACTTGAGCTTTTTTGTTGCGAGGGATGTTTAACACGAATTAATTATAATTACAATCTCATTACTCATTTTTTTTCCGTTTATCATGGTTTTTCATCTCGTTGAAATAATATGAAGATACGCGAAATAATTCTTTATTCATTTTTGTATTGTTTCTTGTATTAATTCTTTAATCGTTTTTATTCGTTCGTATTATTTATAATAAATCTACTTACATAAAAAGAGTTTATTAATACAACAATCTTATTATTTCGAAACGAAAACAGAATAATACGGTACATTCAAATAATTTTAGTACAAAAGAATGGGATTAATTTTTGTTCCAGTGGTTTTTGTTTGAAAATATATAGTTGCATAAATATAATACATTGCTCTGAGTTATACAGGATGGTTATAAGTGAAATATAATTTGAAACATTTTGCGAAAGTCATTTTACTTTGGAGTTTCGTTTGTTTTGTTTACGCGGATATTTCATATAAGTGTCATATAATATGTGCATGCGAAGGTAACACGAAACTTGCGGAAGCAAGACAAGTTCTATCTGTTTATTTTCTCTAACGACTTTTTCTAAAACAATTATACAAAATAAGAATGAGTTAAATGCTGTAATTAATTTCATTAACAAAAATGAGATGGAAACAACAATGAATAAAATTGATGATTTTATTTCATGTTATTTATTCCTTGAAATTATTGTTTCCAGTAAATGAATAAGCAAAATCATGTCAATGTTCATGCCGCATTCAACGATCGGGACCAACAGTGTGATTTTCGTCCTAATTTTTCACACTCGGGAAAGCTTGAATTTTCGTGAAATTCTGTTTGCTTAACGTATTTTTACTCGTCAAAAGAATTTCGTTCCAAAATGTGAACATCAACACCTACTAACGAATTGTTTACGCAATGTTGTTCGATTGTATCATCTATATGACTGGATAATGCGAACGGTGATATATAAAAATTAAAACTGCTCACAGTTAGAGAAAAATTGTGAAATGGAGTGAACAGGTGTAAATTTGGCTGAACATTTTTATAAATTTATTCAAAGCGGACTAGAAAAGTTGATGCAATTTTAAAGTGAATGTCGGTGATCGAATTTTCTCACAAGCTGCCAAAATGTATCAATAATGCAACGAAATATATTTTATTAGTTTGAATTACAATATCTCGATTGTGGTGATCCATCAACGTAAAATTATATAGAATTCAGTCATTGCAACCATGTTAATAGCTCATTTTCCTAACAATTGTACCTCAATTACTCTTCCGTAATAATATTAGCTTAGAATATGGTTGATATGTAAAGAGAAACAGTAATAATAATTATCATTTAATAGCCGACAAGATTTTCAAGTGGCTTAAAATTTCAATATAATTTATATATTTGATATTTTTTCCAATGCGTTCTAATTTGTGTGTTTTTTTTTGTTACCAATAATTTGCAAATTTCATTCCAAGCAAAAAACTATATTTTCTATATTTACTCTTTCTTTTTTAAAATATTTTTCAGTTAGTTGTTTTTCTATTTTAGATTGTTTTTCCAATTAAGTTTCTAATCCTTTTGTATTTGATGACATACCAGCATTCAAATGCAAGACAGTATATAACAGAAGCCCGTATTCCCATGACACTAAAGGACTACTTGTCTCAGGCTCAGATGCTTGTATTGTAGGAACTCGCGTTGTATCTGTAAGCCTGGACCATATATTATTTCATCCATATGTTACCCGGGATAAAATCTTTAACGTGGCTGATAAATATAAATTTGCTGGCGAAATAAGCAGAAGATAAGCAAATACAAATACAAATTTTGACAGGAGACGAGAAACGGCAAAGAGCAAAGGAGAAAAGCTGAGAAAAAACACAAATCAAAGAAGGCAGAGGATAAGGAAGGAGGCGCTGCGCTTGAGAGATTCGCGAATTTCTGTGGTCTGATCACGGGGAAAGAGAAAATCGGATTTCAGCCCCATTCCGCTTGCCTAACCGTCGAAGAAAGTGCACTCTCCTTTATTGCTTAAACCTCTCTCTTCCATTTTTCCAGTCTCCGCGTACTAAGAAAGCATCCAATTCGTTTCCCGATGATACACGTTTGTCCTTTTGTCTTTTGTCCCACTTCGTTGTGCTGTTTCAAGTTAACTTTTTCGGAAAAATTCACTTTTCGACACTTTAAACAAATAAGATGTGCACGAGATCAAACAACTTGACGATTTATTGGGTTAAGCGTTAACGTCTAAAACGACTGCGAATTTTTTGCTCTTTCTCAATCTCTCTCTCGCTCTTTCCTTCTTTAAGAGCCTTTGCTTTTGTCGTTATGAATTCACGATTGAATGTTCAAGTCGTGCGGGATAAGGGTTGTACAAGATCTGGTATTATTACTTACATCACTCCATTGACTAGTCTCCCACATAGGACACGAAATGGTGTTGCAGGTCTCTTGGTAATGCGGTTTATGTGCTGCACTGCATTTGTAATCTGGTAACTGATAGACAAAGATACATTCGAGTGTCAGTCGATCTCTAATCAAATATTTCATGATTACTAGAAACAAATTAATTTACTCAACTATGATATAAAAATGTTATGATAACAAAATTGATGTTTTTTGAAAATAAATAGAAAATGACTGGAATGGTATGCTTTTTGGTTTTCATTTATGGTCAATTTTTGCAAATGAGAAGTTGCGAGACTATTTAACAGCTTATGGCTACAAATTCCAATGGATCAAAAACGATCGGGCAACCTACAATAATTTTTAACTAGGATGTATTCTTTAGAATGTTTTTTTAAACCAAAACTGACCTCCTTTCGTTTCAATGATAATTTCTACAAGGGTTTAATTTTTTATAAACAGTTTTTGCAGTTCTTGTTATTGGAGCGAATGAAAAAATCATATTGTTTGGCCCACATTTTCCAATTTTAAACAAAATAATTACCGTTAGTACATTATTGTGTAGGTAATTTTGTTACCAAATAAAAATAAACAATGTTTATTTGGATGTTGATTTATTTAAAAATACGTATTCTCTCATAGTTATTTAAGCTTGCAGAGATATAATGTGATTTAAAACTCATTATAAAAACATTCAAATCTGAATTTAGTCACAATGACTTTATTTGCCCGACATAGATAAAAGCTGAAAATAAAGAACTGAGCTTTACGCCAATCGTCTGACAATGCCATAGCCTATCGAATCATCATTTGCCATCTGCTGTCTAATCGACAGAAAACAAATTTTATCTCATGCCAAATCGTAGTCAGAGATAAAAAAAATAGATATACTGCGACGGTTCAGACGATCGTGTTTAAATCTAAAAAGAAATCACCTGTGTCAGAGCCAAGTCAAATATTTTATTCAGATCTAGATATGAAGATTTATTTAAAAATATATAAATGATAAACTTTTCATCTAACTTTTTTGCATAACTTCGTACTTTTGCATTTTCAATTTGAAAGATGTTTTGCAATTTCTATCAAACATTCAAGAGCTTTTTTCATTCTCTTTACAAAAACAAATACACTCGTCTATAAAAAAAATCATTTTAAATTAAGTATTTCATTTAATTATTAAGAGCAGGTATTTCTCCACAAATCAACTAATGTACTATGATTTTTTAATATAAACTTTCCATACGAATGGGTTGTTTTGATTATACATTTATTGTGATAACTAATTGAAATGTAAATATGAATTTCCTTTGAGAGGTTTGAGTACACAATGAAGCTTTTTGATAACATGACAGTACTCACATAGTTTTCGTATAAACAACAAGTATCCGAAAGTTATTTCTTGTCAGAACGGAATATTTGGGTTGATTTTAAGTCGTCTGTGTTCATTTTATCAGTAAATTTATAGAATCAAAAACAAACAAAAATCCAAAAAAGAATAGAAAAAATAAATAAATAAATAAAATTAATGAGTTCAATGAAATCTCGCCATATTGCTTCGTGTTTATGAACCAATGAAAAGTCATTAATTTCTTGCAATCAATTAAAAATAATTTTCTAGAACTTTAGAATTTCAGAGTCAGTTCTAATGAAATGAAATGGGAAAAGAAATCGCAAAAGACGGATAAATCTTTTGATTAGTTCGTAAACCTATTACTTTCTTCTGACATATAAATTGCAAATAGTCTCTCAACTATATATCATCCCATGAATATAGAACTTCATTGTTAGCATCCTTTCTTACCTTGGAAGTAGCGTTTCCATTTTCTTCGGTGCAAACTACCGGTCTCGTCCTAAATCCTCCACCGCAAGTGGCGCTACACCTACTCCACTCCTCGGTTACCCATCTGCAAAAAAGAATACAATGTGAATACCATGACTCGATAATGTTTTGTGAATTCTTACGTCGCGCGTTTTTTTCCCTCGGGTTTTTTTCTCTTTTGTGTAATTTGCAAAGCACGTCGCTGGGCTGTTTACATTGTTTTACGTTTCTTGATGAATCATCTCACTGACTATTTTTCTTAGCCGTCTGCAAAGTTTTTCTCGCACTTAAACGTCTTCTCTCGAAGAGTTAATCCCGTCATTCTTCACTTACCCCTGTCAAAAGCTAATAGTGGTCTTCCCCTCTTTGCCTTTTAACAAATTGACTCTCCGTTAAATTGATTACATTTCCACTGCGCGCTTTTCAAACCCAGCTTGTTCGTGGAAAATATTTAAGTCGACTCTTTCTTTGTGAATAGAAATGAAGGAGCGAAACTTTCGTCGGTTATAAAATACCGGACCAACAAACTTTCCCCGCAACTGGCAAAAAAAAATGTTATTTGATAAGAAAGAAATCTGGTCTAGTGTTAATTACGAGAAGCCTTTTCGAAGCTCATGGATAAAAACAATGGGAATAATGAATTTTGTTTCGAAGTGAAACCCATGCGGGAACATTTGATATTGAATTTATTCGTATACTAATGTGGCAACTATACATAATAATATACTGTAATATCGTATCCTTTGTGTAAATAAATGGCCTTGTTGCGATTATAATGCAAATGTTCGCATAATAGGAATACGAAATATTGCCAGACATATTTCAATTACCAGAAGTATGTTTATGGGTTATCTATACAAATAGAAACAAATTTGTTTCTATATTGCGGGACTGGGCAAACAATAACATTTTATCGTCGGAAAGTTGGAACGAAACTCACCGGCTTGCATTCAAAGGTTTCATTCACAATTATATTTGTTTTTTACACTTCAGTTGAATTAACTTTTTGCATCTGTATTTATTGTTTCAAAGTTTAATTGCGTTAATTTGTGAAATTGCGTTTGTGCGGTGCATTTATTGTTTCGTCCGAAGACTGTCTTTGCAGAAAATGATGTTACAGAAAGTACAAATTTAATGGTTATAAAACTGTTGGCTCGGTGCAAATGAAATATAAAGGAGTGAGAAGAAGTACAAGAAGAAGAAGGAAAAAATTGCAATCGAGCTTTTTTTTCCCCTCGTCGATGTTGAGAACAGGTACAATTATTTCACATCCATTAAGTATGTTAAATCATGGAACAGAGGGTATCGCACGCTATTGAGATTGTCAACCCTTTCTAATTGAATTAACAGACAAGTATGTTTCATAGTATTGAGAGATTATTATTAAGTTTACCTAGTTTCGCTGTGACAACCTCTGGCAAACAATATTCTGAGTACTCCACTTGTCTCTTGAAGGATCAATGGGGACCCTTCAGTTTTGAGATGCCACCTATGCGCAATTTCGATTTGTTCGATTCATTTTGCAAGTTGAATTCTAATTACGTTAATGGTCGGAAATTTTTGTAGACCGAGATGCCTAACAGCTTACGCTAAAGAGGTGGCCCTTCGCGCGGTGTCAGAAATGTTTTGAATGTTAATGTGCTTTTCATGTACACTTGTACAAGTAATTTCACGTACTCTCTGTATAAGGAAAGTCGAATTAATGCAGATATGTATGAAGTTTCAAGATTTGTGTTACAGGATTGAGATTTCATGTTCACGCATACAGAAATTAATGCACTGCACTATACGCGATTTAATATACGCGCATGCAATCTTTGTTTATGAATATTTTGCTTTGTGAATATAATGTTTTTTGAGCAGACGTCAGGTTGTTAAGAGGTGAATAAACAAAGTAAATTGAGCGCCTACATCAGTTGGAATTACTTACTAGCGATTAGTCTTTTAAACTAGAGAACACAAAGAGACGAAGGGACTTTTGTACCATTATTCCAACGCGTATTATAATTTTATGAAATTACTTTTGATTATTTATACATCTGGTCCAGCAGAATACATTACATTTCCAATGTTAAACCGCAGCTTCTGATTTACTTTTTAGCTGCTGCTCATGAATAGCTGACGCGTAATCATAGTAAGCTGGTCTTTCTGTTGTAAACATAATAGCGCAACTGTTGAAATTGTTTTCAATTAATCAATGGAAAAATTCAATTCAAGAGCTGATAAATTAATTCCTCAATACTTTTCTTCTGAAGTAAGACTTGATGGAATTCAATTCGATAATTCAATTACTAACAAAACGTCTTTAAAAAGTCAACCAGTGTAAATGAGCTTTCGTTTGATAGCTAGATATTAAGCAGCTTTTAGCATTAACTTGCTTCTGCGCTGATAACCAAGATAACTAAATGTTATCTACTCCAAAGGGGATTATAATTAACCTGATTTAATACGTTTCAAATTTGATATCTTTTAAAATTGTATATTGTGATGAAGCGTTTAAATAAAAAAAAATTTTTTTTTTCAATTTTCATTCTCTGTTAAAACAATAATTTCAGGGTTTTTCGAGTTGAAACCGTAATGGACCATTTCCCCAAGTGAAGTATGACTGTTACCCTGTAACTTTATCTCCGAGGATAATATGTTTGTTTACAACAAATTACGCAGTTTGTATATAATGATGCGTACAAGTTATTGCGCATTCGAATGAAAAGCGGCAACGATTCCAGACAGCTTTACTAACCGACGAGTTGTTTTCACTATAGTTTCCATAACAAATATATTGCGCAATTCCGTATACTGCCGGTTAGTACAGCGCGATTCGGTAATGTTACCTTCCGTGAAGTTTACAAAGCAGTGACTGCAAAAACAAATAGACAAGCGCTGTATAAATGTAACCCATATAATGAGGGGCATCAACTTTGTTCGACGTTTCACTTAGAATAGTCTTTGACTCGCCGTTCCATCTGCATGCCGTGAAATTTATTTCACATTTCACGAATCGTACCCGCGAGGCAATTTGGCGACAATCTTTTTGAACTTTTATCAAACGGCCGCATTGTTTTAACAAATTTCAATCGCAATTATGATTTCCCATCACGTTTTTTTTTTTTTTTTTCAAAAATAGAATTTTATAATAACGAGCAAATCGATCTCCCGCGAAACACACACTTTGTAATTGATAGGATAAATTGTGACCTCTCGAAGCGATTTTTGTGTACACAAAAATAACTCTTTTATGAGCAAACTCGAAGTGGCGAACAAAGGCTTGTGTTTTGTCATCGGTCTAATTGAAAATTTTAATTAAAACACAAACAAAAACATTGAAATAATGGAACATACGGCCTCGTAAAAATTGTAAGCAAATTATTATTAAATTTAATAGTTTTTCAATGTTACCGGTAATCTTTAGCGGATCGTATACATTTGTTACGGATCCATTTTATACACAAATTTTTTTGACTCGAATCTTTTATTCAACAAACATATACTTTCAGAATTGTTAGGAAGATGGGATGTTTTGAATATAACAAACCCTCAAACAAATGTATTGGCCAAGTTGAATGAAAAAACCGTTAACAAATGCACGAAACATACAACGCACAAATAAAAGAGGTACAAGCGTACTTGTGTGCGCTGTTATGTTGCGGACTATATAGTTATATAGTTAAAGCAGCGAACTGCCGGAAAGTACCTGGAATACGTCGTCCCCAGCGTATGAAATTGAATTAAACCAAATTCGTGAGTAAAGCTATTAGCGCGATTTAATAGTACAGAGCATCGTCCTGATTTATTAATAACGTCGTGGCGCTAACTGCAATTGTCAAAGCCAACTTGAATCTCATCACAAGCAATATCCACACGTAGAAAAGTTTCACCAGGGCGCTTGGACAAAGGCAGCTTCGCGTTCCGTTCAGCGCCACGCGTTTCGGCGCTCCTGTGTGTCGCCCTGACATCATTAAATGAACAATGTTTGCTTGTAGATTAATTTCCGTTTTGTCGAAACAAAATTTATCATCGACCGGCTTTATCGACAACAAATCACTCACGCAACAACTTTTTTCCGGTGAAGTGCTCGAGTGTTCCGTGACTCCTTTTCGATGAACTTATGCAAAACTTTCGATTGCCTGTGCAATTTTTTGTTCTACTTTTTTTTAATTTTTTTTTCGGCTGCTGTTTTTATTATATTTCTTTTTCATCTAAGTAAAAGTTGTGAGACCAACATCGGTCTCGAAACGCCATTCATAAATGCAAATACTTTCGCGAATAACCATGACTTACACTTACGTTTTGCTCACATAGGAAGCTCACCGAAATTTACGTTATTTTCGAAGATAAGAATAAAGTATCATTATTATTTGATGGCCAGCACTGTTGGTCATATTTTATAGTTCGTATCCGGAGATTGCGCTCGGTATCAATGCTGTCGCTTTTTATCGAATTCTGTAAAGATAATACACGAAAACATGATATTTTGTTGAAACAAACATTATGGTTTGTGGATGTTTGTTTATGACTGGAGTATATTAAAAGGATGGTTACTAATCATGTGGGGTTTTTATGACTGATGTAGTCGTAATCACAAGCTCGGTGATTTCATCAAGAAACTGATTTGTTTGGTCATATAATTCGCAGCCTGCTCGATTAGGGTACCTCCACGTTTGAGATTTATTTTAACGACGGCATTTATTTCGACACGGAGCAATCGAACATATGAATTTTGATGAGAATTTTATTGGAGCGCGATATCACGGCGCCATTTGACATGCTTAATACGACCGATGTGTAAGTGAAAATATGTACTTACTTTGTTGTACAAGGATGTGTGTTGCAGGGCAATAAAATTTTATCCGGTCTCAAGCTCGGATCGCAGTTCGCATTGTCGGTCAAGCTGCCGTCTATGGTTTTACATGTTGGCATTGCAATTTTAAATCCTATAAAAACAGAGAAAATCACCACTTTAGAAATTGCTCGATTTCCATTGCACTGACGATATTCTCTCAACATTCGATATGGATGCAGATTAAAACTTGACTATCGGATCAATTAATTTCCATTTAAATAAAATTCGACGTTATAAATATATTTGTTAGGCTGACTGATAATCTGATGAAAAATCTGTGCGAAATATAAGTACTTCCTACTGCGAGGAAGTACTTAATTTCAAAGTAACAGTAGCTATTCCAATTATAAATACCATTCGAATTGTTACTCTTACAATTTCAATTTTCTCAGAATATTTTTTGTTATCGTATCGAGTTTGATTCGTGATGTATTTTATGTACAGATTTAATCTCATTATTCAATGTTTCCATGTATTCACCATTCTGCATATAAATATAGCTCGTACAGATTTGGTGTACAAACTCTAAATTTAACCGAATCCAAAGTCTTCCATTTAGCACAAAATGTGATATTTTCACTTTATTAAATTTAGAGAG
>JAAMPD010001039.1:30877-77289 GCA_025266255.1 Trissolcus basalis | reverse complement strand
TAAATTTAGAGAGAGAAAAGTTAACATTACCTATCTAATAATAATTGTGATTATACAAAAATACCGTTCTATTTTTGCATTGACAATGTTTGAATAATTCGCGCAGTAATAATGTATTAACTTTTGAAACGTACAGTCATGCATCGTATTGCAATGATAAAATTATAAATAATACTTGGAGTGATAATAATTCAAACTTTGGAATAACGAATAATTATTCTAGCAGCAAAGATGTACGAGAAATCAATAAAAAACATAGGATCTTTCTCTGTCGACGTAAATATCCTCTTTTTGATATTCTGCTTCCGATCAAATCAACTTTATATAGTACTCCGGAATTATAAAAATAAACCTCCGTCATTTATCCGTTTTCATAAAATCTGTCAATCTTCGGACTGATCGCATTAGATATCTAAGCGAGGCAGGAAACCTTCTCAATTTAGTACTCTTTTTTTCAAAGTCCTAAATATAGAATTGTTATTAACCAGTGATAATAATAAGTGAATTAAACTGATTAGCCCGTCTGACATGAGCTAATAATGTTCCTCTCCTTAAAATTGATTGGCAGTAAAAGTTTTAACTTTCCCATAGACTGAAAGCAGAGTAATAAATTAAAATTGATTGCCAAACGACTAGACTGATTGTCACATTAATTTGTCGTACATATAAACATAAACGCATCGTTGAACCTACCGAGCATGCTCCAATAAAATTGGATCTCGCGAGACGCGGCTTAGTCGCGCGGCGTTTCTTTTTCGTTCAATCTGAGAAAAACAATTTGCGAGCGGCGCAAGTCCTGATAAAAGAGCGAGTTGCATATGTGTGACGTCGCTTTCGAACATTACACGGCAACTTATCCTGACACGGCAGATTCGTGCGCCTGCATGACAAGTAATATCGTGACAGAAATACACAAGGCTTCTCTCGTGTATAACCGAATGGCTCGTGCAAGTAGGCATGTTGAATACAGTTTCGAACGCCGAATTCACACGGGGAGTAGTTGTACGTCTGAACTAGATTTTCCGTGAATCGAACTTCGAGGATTTCTGTCCAAAGCAGCGCGAACTCTGCGGCAAGGCTGACACAAGTTGGCAGGCATCCCAGACGCCGGGGCCTTTCCTACGTTCATAAAGAATTCCCGTTGATTCGATGGGATTGAGTTCGACAAATTTCTGGCTTCATATTTCCCGACATATTTTAACCGAATGATTGTGCTCCGCGCACAAAAATAATATTCGAATGTGATTCAATAAGGTCTGAGAGACAGAGCCAATCCAACGTTGTGCCTTCTAATTCGAGTTCCCGTCGTTGTTACGTCATATTGTTACGCTAATTCGGTTTCGTATTGGTTTCTCTGATCGCCAAACAAATGTTTCGTCCAAGTTCAACGAACTGTTTTTGATTAGTTATTGATTAATCATTCTCCGATCAGTTGGCTGTTTTTGTTATTGTTATGATGAGATGTGCAAAATCGATCCACCACTGTTGGCAAGTGGGTGTGATATGTACTTTTAGTGAAACATGCGAAGTATCGTTCAATCTAAATTAATAAACTAACACCACTTTTTGCTCTTCTACAAATCCCAAAGGATTAATCGAGCTCCTCAAGATCCATTGGAATTCTTGCCTCAAGGTCCTTATTTCGAAGTTGCGCTACACGCCGTTTCGTACAGAACGTAAATAAATGAAATATTTGATTCGGTCTGATAAAATTGGTTTTGCTGATGAAAAACATTCTTAGGAGAAATATCATACAAAATATAATATACAAAAAAAACTGTATTACTTATGTGGGAATGAAATTTGTTTCATCATATTAATATTATTAAAGCAGAATATTGAAAGTGAGAATGAAGCTGCTTATTTGACAATTAAAAAAACGTCTACGGTTTATGAAGCGTTCTTTTTGTTTGCTGTAAAGTGCACGTACTGGGATAACTGCATCCACAAGTCTACGCAAACGTGTTTTCAGAATGTACAAATAGCTGCTTCTGATAAAAAAGCTCTGAAAATAGTATTGAACAAAGTGTTATTCTGACACAATTTTCATGATTCCAGTTATTGTATTACTCCACACGTTTTTCTATCGTATTTGAACAAAATTATTTTATCTGCTTTCCTAAATGTTATCTTTTCTCATACAGACATAAGTATTAAAGCCATTCTGTGGTTGGAAAGAAAACTTTTTTAACTTCTTTTTTTTTTAATCCTATTTTTTTATAAACTTCAAAACTTGCCTTTTAACGGAAGCTAAATTTTTCTCTATGAAAAATTTTCACTGACATTTTTCAAAACATGCCGATTTTTTGAATAAATAACGGTGATTAAAACTACAAACATTTTTCGCCCTGGAAACTTTACATCCTAATGAATATATTGAAATAACTCAAGAACTTGAAACTTTTTAATTGAATCAAACTTTTCGTAACTACATTTTTTTTACTCAAAAGCAATACAACTTTTTTCCGGCTGAATCTATTTCGTTTTCTCGTTACGATATTTTTTTCTCCGAATACTAAGAAAAGTGTTGTAACACACGTGCAGAAAGTGCACACACGTAACGTATTGAAAAATATTTCAGGCTGTTATTTAAAATGGCAAATATATGTAAATGAACGTACCACCTCCGCAGGTTTCGGAGCACGCTGAAGTCGGTTCGAGTACCCAAGTGTATTTTGTGTGACAAACAGATCCATTTCCGCCGCAAACTCCGCACACGTCTAGTTTTTTATTGCTGCCTACCCTCAAATCGCATCCAACTTTCTGTAACAAAGAATGGGAAAAAGAAATTACTCAATAGCAAAATCGTCAATAGAGTTTCAAACAAGACATCAAATTGAAAACGCCACCGAACCCTTTTTCTTTCAATTGATTCTCCCAAGAGATACAGAGATGTTTAATCTCTCAATTACTGCGAAATAACTTTTTGCCTTTTGAAACTACGCAAGTGCAAACTCGTGGAAATAATTCATCTCGAGTGAGAATTTTCAACTGAGCCGCCGGTGTCTTGTTGTCGCTAATTATTGATTGAGCAGTCACAGATCTCGAGATCTGCACATCAAAATCTCTCTTCGAATCCGGAGCGATATTCATAATGCAGAAGCGTTCGTCATTTTCTGCTCTATTTATTACATCCAAAAGAGAGCAGCGTTTTTCATAAAGCCTGACTTCGACTGCCAATTCTTATATCTAAACGTGCATTTCTCTGTGGTAGATCGCTCAGAGGGTATATTTTTTTCAATTAACTTTTTCCTGGCACGAAAACTTTTCATTCGAAACCTAAATTACCATTTGCAAAGTATCATGACGACTAAATAAGCTTGAACATTTTTTTACAGGTAAACGCTACCCTTGCTTTATGCATAAACTTTTTGTCAAGTATGTTAATGAACGCGACCGTCAGTCAGTATGCGTAAACAAAAAGAAAATCATATCGCACAACAAAATCTTAGATTGGGTTTTGAGAAAACATCTAAGAAGAGGGTCATGAATTAAAACAAAGGGGAGGGGGAAAAAGGACAGAGGGAAGGGGGCAAAGGTCTTGACTCGACGTCGATCGCGACCTGGCTTAGACGCAAACTGATTTGTCATTCAACTTGCGTGAAGGCTTCAGGGGTTGGGAGTACATTATTCAACCTTTATCCACGGCGGAAGGGGTGAACTAAACTGAAGAAGCGAAAGAATCCAAGAAGCCGAAGAGCGGGAGTTGAAAAAAGGAGAGAAAGGAAGATGAGCGGAGTGGCGCAAGAAAAAAAGGAAGACAAGTGGCAAGCAAGATTGCAGAGGACGATTAAAAAAACAAAGGAGAAGAAAATGCTGAGGCCAGAGGTGATACACAAACATTTCAAAAGAAAGATTGGTTTTACATCAAGTGTGAAAAGGATCTCCGCGAGTTTTTGTTTCCGCGAGAGAGATTGAAAAAAAATTGAACGGGGGATCGTTAATTGCCGTCCGTTCAATTTTCATTCGGTCATTGAGGGAAAATTTTTGCTTTATTTTCACCCAGTTTGACTGTAAATGTCAATGAATATTCGAGCTAATACCGGTCAACCGTTGTCAGATAATCCGGCTTACGCCGCTCATAACTTGAACGGTATTCTATTGGTTTAGTCATATTTATTCTCAATTGTGCAGATTCCTGTTTGAAAACGTACCGAACTGTGTGTCAATTGAAAGACACAATAAACTTTGATTCACTGATCAAGCTGTATGATTATCTAACTTATTGTTAACACATTTTCAACTTCAAGGAACAATTTACAAATGCTCTGATTGAAATGGTTAAAAAAGCTGAAATCACTCGTCCAGCAAAAGGTTTGACACGTACATTTTCAATAGCAATAATATATTAAAGAAAACAACAAATCAAACAGTTTATTAGTATGGATCGTTTGGAAATGTTATCTCAAGTTCATGTTTGTGTGACAGTAACGCAAATTACGTTTTCTTTCATCTGTCGAAAGTAATTTCCAAGACCAAATGTAAAGGACAAGAAAATTCCGGTGACTTCGTCCTTAAAAGTCCGGAAACTTGAGAGACGTTTAAAGAAAAGCGGTAACTACGTAAAGCTAATTAGTACTTTAATTAGACCTCGTTCAGGACATAATTACAGGTACTTAAGTGCGATTGGTCATATTGTTCTTCGACTTTAGTGGATGAGAATTGTGCAAACTTACTAATTTGGTGCGGTACAAATTTACTCTTATCACATTTAGCTCAAATCAGTGAATGGTAAGTAAATAAAGATGAGCAGATGTTTGCAAAAACAGATTACATCAATTTCAGTTTTTTTTTTTTCAAGTTACTACAATTGTCTGAAAACCTTTGTTAATTCCATTTTTTTTCTATACAAATAACAAGCATTTGTACGAAATTAAAAATATATAAAAATGTTGAACAAGTTTTTTTCATGAAGACTGTTATTTGAATACGGTGTAAAAAAAAAGAGTTGAATTGCACCTTTGATGTCATAAATTGCAGGTTTTATAACGGTATGTTTTTAATAATCTTTAAATGTCGTACCATGCACTCGCCATCAATGCAGACATCAAGGCCTTCCGGTCGACATCTCGTGCCATCCTCGACTTTTTCTGTCAGTTGAACGACTATTGCCTCGTCTGATTCGATGTCATGAATATCATCGTCCTCAGCGCCAACTGTTATTCTTCGGCTTGATTCTAGTATTCTCGTTCTTCTGTCACTCGTTCCCTCAGTCGACACTTGTTCACCTCGACAAATTAAAGCACACGGCCTCAGCGGGTCGTGATGTGGGAACCATTTCAGCAGCTGTCCACTGTACGGGATGTCGTCAAATGCGCTGCACTGTTCCGCGCGGAAATCAGCAAAGTCCTCGCATGGCTGCAAACAAATTAAATCAACTATCAAAATTTGCATCTCAACTTGAGCGAAAAAAATCCAATTATTTCGTTGTCCTTAATTTTTTAATCAGATAAATGCGATAGATATGGTATTACTCAGGTAACTTTTTTCCTCCAAGTTTTTCATTCGACTTGAAAGTACTTGCGGTTTCTTTTCAACAGGCTTTTCCGTTTAGCGCAGATTCGACCTTACGCTCCGCTGTAAATCATCATTTTTTATCTAAATGTAAATATAAATTTTTTATTTCCGCAAGCTCTTTTAAAAGGGATTTATTTTTGTGAAATCAATTGGTTTATTGTCACGTTTCAGAGATAAGCATTATATTTTGTAACCATTATCATTAGATTTACGATCATTTTATTCGCGACGATACATATTTGAAGAATTTCATATCTTTTCATCTCTTTACAAGTTTGATAAGAATTTATCTTTTTCTGGTTTATGTTTGAACGAACATTGTACATAGTCACGTATAAAAGCAACTTCAGTGTTCACTTCCGTCGTTTTGACGTTATTTCGAACACGGGTGACCCTTTGCGAAGCGCGAAAGCTTCACAGTGCTATGATAACACGTTTCTTTTTATCAGAGCACGAGATTGAATGGTTCTACAGTTACTCGTTTTTTCCCCGTGATGATAGCTAGATAATGAGAAAGTGTAAAATCATATATTTTTGATATTTGTGTCATCGACGTTTTGACTGCGACAAAGTGAAATCCTGATGCACGGAAAGTTTGATTGCAGATGAAATGATGACTTGTCGATATTCGTGATGATGAAAAAAAAAAATTTTTTTTTCATAGATGGATGATTCGCAAGATTAATCATCGAATAATGTTTCTCCTCTTATTTTGCAAATAAACACTTTTGAAGTAGGTGATCATAATTCATAATACTTTGTTAAACAGCTCAAGTTTCATTTACTAAAGTTATGAATACATGGTAACAGATGGCAATGTTGCTTGTTGGATACTGTACAGAAACTTGTAACGCAACAGCTTGTTTGGTTTGCTGCGAACGACATAATCGGTTTAAATATATGTTTAATGATCTCTCACTCTATGTTACAACAAAAAAAAATTCATATTAAATTTATCGATCCTGTAAAATTTCTTGAATCGTTAAAACCACTCTTTCTAACCTTTTCTTTGTTGATTCTTTGAATGATCTTTTAACTTATTTACAACATCTTAACGCGAAAAGGTATCGCTATTTTTTAGATCACAGTTCAGGGGTATGGTTTTTTTTTTGCGCCAAGCAGTTTATCGATTTAATTATTCATCTATCGGTCGATTATAGAATAATCTTATATAGATTCTTACTGTCCATAGACATGCAATTTAATAATTCACCGTCCAACATCCAAAGCAATCTCTGATTCATTCTCAGCTTGAATAATTTCTCGGTGGAGTGATTCTGCACATAAAAATATTACGATGCCATCATTTGTATTCTTTTTCCTGCTGTCGTGCTGACGAGATGTTTTCGAGGCGCCCGCAGCGTCAATAAAAGCATCGAGCTTGTGTGTCCCAACGAGTGTGATGAAATTCAAAATTCGTTTTAGCTCATTTCCCCATGACGCAAATTCCGAGCACGTTACACCTGATAAACCGGATCACAACCGCTCTCCCGGCGGAAAAAGTTTTCTCGTCGGCAAAGCGGTAATGCCCAACTGCAAGCGCGACAAGTTCGCCAACCGATACGCAGATGAAAAAAAAAAAAAAAGAAAACTAGCGCGCGGGGGAGGAGACTTGGCTTCTCTGTCAATTTTCAGCGCTCTCTCGCATTCTTTTATCTTGTGTTCGCTTTTAGTTGTTTTTTCCTGCGGCAAGCAAACATTTTCGGGTGCCAGCGATTTGTCCCGCAACCGTCGCTATTCTATTCTCTATTCGCCAATTTTCAAGTTTCGGAACAGACGCTTTTATTCCATCTTTTCTATCCCTCCCCCCTCCCCTCTTCCAACAAATTGACTTTTTTTTAATTTTGATATACCTATGAAAGAGTGTTTCCATTATCCGCGCAACAATGATCTTTGTCGCACGAATTTGACCTGAATTCATTAGACACAGTCAACTATCCAATGCTGAACAGTTAGAATTGGCTTCTTTGTAAATCAACAAAACCAATATCGACAGTGTTTCTACAAAGGCCGTATTTATTTGAGAGCTTTTATCCTTGCAAAGATGTTAATACGTTTGGTCGGGATTGCAAAAATAATGCTTTGAGATTGGAATAGCTTGTGAAAATCACTCAATAGAGATGTTAATCTAGTTATAATTTTATCGGTCATAAGGAAAATTAAAGAAAGTGCATACAAATTGGTAATTGATTAAAGCAAGCAACGTTGCATGATAATGAATCTAGATATAAACATGACTGCTATTTATATTCACAAGATTGTTGTTGAATATCGATTTCAAACTTCATAGTCTGATTTTATTTTAGATTTTGATTGTATCGTTAGTTTGAGTTTGAAAGTGTAAAAAAAAGGGGTTTATGTCATGTTTACGTGACTTTTTCTCGCATTTTATGCACACAGAAAATAACGTTTTACCTCGCTTTTTACAATATGTTTCAAAAAACTGATGATTATTCAAAAAAGAAAGTCTGCGCGAAAAAAAAATTTTTTTTAAATGAAGCTAGCTGTGCGAACAAACTTGAAATGTTGAAATTGTACATTTTTGTGCGCCAGTTTTTAGAAATGATTTAGCAAAGAACAAAGTCGACAATTAAGTTGAATTAGCATTAAATTTCGTTTAGTACAGGGCGTTATATTTGCGTGTCATGGGACTTAATTGTTTTTCTCGGCGTACGAAATATTAATCGCGCTGAGTCGATTGCACTCGCGACTAACAGTCCTGCGAGACCACGTGGAGACAATAATTCAGAGTTGCAACTATAAATTCCAAGTTAAAATCCAACTGGAAGGGATTTACGCCACGGAACACCTACAGTCTTTCTCACTTCCGCTTTTCAAGGACCGCCTCCTATGTATAAGCCGTGCAACACACACTTGATGATTCACGAGAATTGCGCCGTTTAGAGAAAGCGTGTAAGCCTAGTCGGGAAATTTCCATTACGTCGCGGGAAAAAAACACCTTTTTCATTAACGCTTTAGCCCCTTCATTAAAACAGTAAAAGATGAAAGATCTCGTGAAAGATACTCGTGATTCGTTTTTCAATTGCAACCAACTGACTATCAGAGCGTCGAGCAATTAGTTCACCTGAACTATTTTGGATCTGGAAGTAAAAATATAAATAAATAACGTGAAAATACTGATTTTCAATTTATGATTTCCAAATTCATTTACTAAAGCAGACTTTTTCAATGAAAAGCATGTTAATGAACGAATAATTTGAATTTTTTTTTTTCGATTTTTAATATAATTTTCATAATTCAATTTTATTGATATAAAAATTAGCTTAATTTCAAGTTGCTAAATTTGATATCACACGTTTTATTAAAAATTTTTTTTCATATTGATGAAATTATTTAAAAAAATAACGACAATATTGATCATAATATTTACGTGCAGTCATTAAATAAAGTAAACAAAATGCAGAAGAATGAAAAGACCGTAGGTGATGAGTATTTGCGATTTCGCGTCGGCCTATTACGAAGCATCCCCTGCGAGGAGCGCTATAATAACCGGAACGAAATTTATTTGTCCGCATCGAGGGTAACGCTGCAAATGATTCCATTGCTTCAACATTTATGACTTCACGCGCTTAACGCTCGTCTAAATCAGATTGATTTTACGGCATGTCTGGAGTTGAGTGCACAGAGCCGAGTAATGCCAAAATTGTTGAAGCCTTACGTAACAGTTCCGGGCATGAATCGATGCCATGAACTTGCGCAAGACAAAATACTCGTTTTATTGGTCACTTCATTGGCGATGTTCAATTCGTCCGCAAATAAAAAAAACCGTTAATAGATTCATCGTCACAAGTTGGAAAAGTCGAGAGCAAAAAATTGACTGGCAATACGTAGCGGAAAGCGAAGAATAAGAATAGCCGAAAGTACAAGAAAAAAAAGGTCGAAAAAAAAAACTCGAGGATATACTTCATTACGAGGTGGTATTTGCTTTAGTTCGCCAATCAACTCGTTGAACTACGTAAACTCGGAAGAAAAAATTGGCCAAGCTCAAGGGGCTAGGGATGCCGAAGATTTTCGCCGACTGAATGCAAATCGAACACTCTTTACGTGACTCCTGCACTCCCTTTTTTCTGTTTTGCTCGTAGTTAATAATACGCGAGAACAATAGTTTCGTGCCGGTTGCAAGTATCTACTATGAATAAATGCATTTTTAGGTCGCGCGAGCACTGCAACGGGCGACCGCGAAAGTGGGCGAAGAAAAATTAAAAGACGCCTTTTTCACGTCGAAAATGTACAACCTGAACAAAGCCGGTAAATGCTTCTAACGCCACTTTAATGACTTTAACCTTACAATACAATTTTTTACTTTTATTGTTGCCACACGGCGGAGAGCACATAACAAAGATCATTGCGGAAGTTTGAACTTGAGTGGTTTTATTTATTCTTTATTATTAATATTTTGAAACGTTTCAATCAATATTGCAGGGCTGTTGAAATGTGACAATACAATCGCGGATATCGATGTTTCAATTATTAATAATACACATGAAACATAAAGCGACCCAGATAAATTTATAACTATACACGAATCAGTGTAAATGACCTGATTTCGGGCTTTACCAAAGTTTTCTCGTTATTCTGCTTTTTTGATGGCATGCATTTTATACAAAGCTCCAAGATTGAGGATTTCGAACTGCTAAGTCATTAAGTCGCACTGCTCAGCTGAATGAACGGTTTCCGAATAAATTCAATGGGTACTTACGAATTACTTTTCAACGACTACATTTGTCTTACATTAATTACTCCCACTGATAAACTTTGGCCCACATATACCGCCTGCTGATTCAAAAGTGATTTTCCTTTTTCCCTCGCCGAATCAACGATATGAAAAATGCACTACAAACAAAAAGGGTGAACAGACAAAGAGCGCGCGAGAGTAATGTTTTCTGTTGAATTAATTTTCTATATATAAAAAAACCTTGGTAAAATTTGCAATCATAATGTCAGTGTGAATATTGTCAAACGGATTTTATATACGTACTGATGCGAATTGAGATCTTGGTATACGACATTTACACAATACAAGAATGTGAGTATTGTTTGACAAAGATTCAATGTGCGATGAATTAAAAATTCAAATGACAATTAGTTCTTTGATTCACCAACAAAATGCCAACGAAAGTTCATTCAAAGTCAATACAAGTAGGATAACATTTTTTCTTTATTTATTTCAATCGTAGAACAATCCAACCGATTGTTTCAGTTATTAACTGATTGATCCTAGATGAAATAATTGGAGCGTGCATAGCCAATTATTAAGCTCTGTGACCGAATAATACAATATCTACATTGATCGAAATGCACTACAAATTCTAATGTAATTATTGTCAATATGCTTAATCCGAAACTCATTTGTTTGCAATTTCAAAGAGCTATGGCTATATTTAAACCGTGAACAACAAAGCTAAGAATGCTTCGTCCAAAATGTTGATCAAACAAAGTATCCATTCATAAATAATGCGATAAAAATTGTGCCCCGGCGCTGCGCGAATGCGACGACTATAAGTGAGAAACAATTAACGCCAATTTGCAAACGAATAAATTAATTGTGCCTGGTTGAGTAATGATACTAGAGAATGAACGCTAACTGTACTGACTTAATTTCGATTTATGAGAAAGAGTCACTTTCAAATATAAAACACATCTTGCAATTATAGATCAACTTACAATAAGCTAATCGAATATCGTTTTTTTGTTCAATCCAACGAATTGTTCATCTCTATGACGTATATTGACATTTCAAATTCAACGTTTTATAAATCTATTGAATAAAAACTCGTTGATTGCTTCCATTCATTAATTATTCTAATTTTTTTTTTCATCCATTTTTGTGTTAATTCGATTGAGTTAAATTTGACAGGACTGAATGTCGGTTCAACGTACGAACGTTTATTTTCATCAAGTAAACATAGCAGATCTAGTTGGCACTGTTGAATGAGAGCGACATAACCTGCCTATGTGCTTCCTCGCATACACCCAGATTGAGATAAGCCCGAAAAATCGTCCTGGATCCGGAAGTAGGTCGGGTCATCTGCATCGCTACATCCCCGAGGGGACGCCGATATCTGCAGAGTCAGTCGTTACATTCGGTCCCTGGTTCAAGTTTGTTGTAAAAAAAGAGACTCCACACGCGCTTATACCAGCAGAGAGTGTGTGCGATGGCGCAACCGATTGTCACTACTATTTGAATTTTACATGTCGCCGAGAGCCGCGAATCGCGCGTTTTTAGCGTGAAAATGAATGTTCGTCGAGAAAAAAGGTGGGGGAGGAAAAAAGTTGCTGCCTCCACTTTTGCCAAGATTTTTCAGTACTCCCCAATGGATTGGAAATAAATGATGGGCGATATTTCCGCGAACTTTAATCAAATAAGAAAATTGTTTCGCCCGTTGAATTTCACGTCTGAAATAATTTGCGGCATTTTATTGACAAATCAATAACACATCAAGAGAAATTAGTTTGGCGGAAAAAAAATATGAATGAAAAAAACAGGCTCGACCTGTCGCACTGCTAATTAATTTTGACAACCTACTCTAACGAGCGTTCCGCAGATATATTTCACGGCGCCTTATCCGTGACAAACTGGATTGTAATGCTCAATGTCATTTAGCTCATTAATTAACGGCAAATACGACCAATTAATTACGCGTTTGACAATTCGCACTTATCATTCATCATGACTTTAAAATGTTCCGGCTGATGTCAGTCGTGTCAGAATGTATTCTCGTTTTCTTTCTTTTTTTTTTTTTTAATTCGAAGCCCGTCGACGAGACAACAATATGGGGATACGTTTAAACTGCTTTTATTGTCACCTCGTTAAGCTCCAAACTAGAAGTTCCGTTGTTTGCGGCAATGCAAAATTTCGCTTGTTTAATGATGAAGGATAGGCCATAATAATGACATGAGAGATATTTCAGAAACGTTCTGAACTTAATTATGCATGTTTACGATGAGTTCAAGAGCCGTGAACGACTATGCTCCAAAGAAGACTCGAGTTATAATAATCATAGTTATCGTAACACAAAACTATGTTTTATATAACTTAGACATGTTTGCCGATGAAAATAATAATGATTATCAACGCGAATTCACCGTTCGGCACGACGTGGCGCGCACCCGAAACTCAAAGTGAATAAGAAAAATGAATGGTTATAGATTTTTGGTTTACTCGGCAGTTTGCGCAAGAAATATGACTGTTGTCGATGATCAATAATGAAAAATCGTTCTCAGATGTAACAATCAGTTTACCAGAGTTGAAAGTTTGAAAACAAAAAAAAAGTGAGTTTACTGCCAGAGGCTGTGTGTATTGTTTCAACTTAAAATAAACTGATGCTTCAAAATCATCGACACTTGTGCTCACCTGAGTGTTGCAAAGTTTGTACTTGTAAGTCCAAGATCTGCCTTTGCACTTTTTCCGGCACTTCTTCTGCTGCCTCGATATACCACCTCCGCAACTCCTGCGAACAACAATGTTAAATATGAAGTTTGAGCAGAGCGACCAAGTTGAGTATTTGGCTTGCATCAGAGAAAAGCGTAACGTTAAATTCATGCTTCAAAAGCTGACACTGGCAAAAATTATATCCAAAGGGCCAATTGGAGCGTTCCATTGGGTATGAGTTAAAAGCAATCGCCGAGATATGTTGGTTGGACCGAAAAGTTTGAAAAAGTCATCGTATTATTTACCGCGGCGTCATTGATGCCAAAGTCGCGTCGATCGTTGAAAAAGAGAGTTGAAAATAAAGCAAAGCGCCCGTATGAAAAGATGTGTGCGAGCAAAAGTTGGCGAAGAAAGGGCGCGGGGGCGGGCAAAAGGTACCGGCGCATTGACACATCTATCCGGATAAAGTGCATGAAAAGTTCGCAGGTCGCGCACATGCTGCGTTTGACAAAAAAATGATTTGGATAGAAAAAATCATTGGCGAGTTACGAGATCGGTTCGCTTCGGGCAGGTTTGAAAAGTGACGTTCAAAAAGTCGGCGAACACAGACAGAGAGAGATAGAAAGAGAGGGATAGAAAATGGGGAAAAAAATGAATGAAAAACTAATAAGTACGGTGAAAAATGATGAGCGACAAAAAAAAGACAAATGGATGAAGACGCGGGCCTGCGGAATAGGCGGTGCCGCGTCCGAACTTATAAAGCTCGTAAATTATCGGCGCGCAGCGCCCGGGGTGTTTCCGCGTCGCCGGAAAACGACTACAACAATTGCAGATGCCGAAAGTTACCGCGAAAGGCGGCACAGCAAAAAACCAGCCGGAGAGTCGTCGCACACTCGATATTCCGTTGGCGCAAGAAAACTTGGCCGAAATGAAACGCGGACGAGCCGAAACGATAAATTACGCCAGATGCTCTTTCTCTTTCTCTTGGTTCGGACGAATAATAATGCTGTGCTGCTCATCTGGTAGATACGGCTTTGGGCTTCTTAATCATTTAATCTCTTCTGCCGGCAAAGTTCACGCGGTTACGCAAATAGAATAAAGAGAGCACAGAAACATAAGTCGATATGTCCTCGTTGTCAACTCTTCATGAGAGAAAGAAAGAGATGGAGAAAGAAGAGAGAGATTTTTTGTGTAAAGACAAACGTGTTCGGCAACGATCGGATCAATTATTGAGACACTGAGTGGCTGAAATGCTGTTACGGAGGCGTCGTATGCCGACTTGCGGGTCAGCTTGTGTGAACAACTTGTTTATTGATATTGTGTGCTAAGCATGTGTGCCAAGCGCGGATAAAATTCTGTCGCAACGGAGGAAATTAAATTACTCGGTCGGATGCTTTGCTGGATTACGGGATGATGATAGCTGAGCTAATTATCAGTCCGTATTAACTTAATTATCGATGGTCACTGATATATAAACTGCATCATCTCAAATTTCTTATGCTCCGCGATTGCAATATTTTATATTGACACAGATATATAATTTTTTGCAGCAGAAAAAAGAGCCGAACAGCTAATCATCTTGGATATTACTTTATAGTATTGATCTTGACGGAATTCAATTTGAGTTGACTTTAGGTTGTTTGATTACCTTTGACGTCAAATTTTGAATGCTAAAGCGAAATCATCAGCTGGTATTTTTTAAATGTAATTATAAAAAAAATGTACGTAAGAAAGTTGACTGAGAAGGTGTATAAATTGCAGTATTAGTTTTGTTTTCTTGTTTAACGAAATTTTGAAGTTTAATTTAAAGTATCGTTAATTTCAGATATGAGTTTTCAATAAAGTACAACCCGCTGCCGCAAGAATAAATTTGTATTATGAATGTACCTGGAGCACGGCGACCATTCTCCCCAGGAAATACCCTGAAAAACGAGAAAAATATGTGTGATTATCTTATCGCAATGGTACTTGCATAAGTATACAAAACACTCGATGAAAATGGGGAAGCTTAATGAGTACCGAGCACACAAACATATAATAGGTTCAGTTAACGTCTACACTTTTGTAATACTGTTATATCGTAACATTATTGTAACGTAGTGTAATGCGTGTAAATATTATAATGAAGCTCCTCTTCTCTTCTGCGTTTCACACAAACGGCTTGTAAATGCAGCTACATAAAAAACTGATTTATGGATTATGGAAGCAAAAGTTTCCATTCAACTAAAAGAAAACATCCAGAACAAAACAAACCATCAGAGACGTATCACCTTTTTTTGCAAAACTGCATAATAAATGCATCGTATGCATGTTTTCAAGTATTATATATAGTTTTATTTAATTTTTATTGTCCAACAAATAAAAAATTTGGGTTTACGTTTTTCCATATGTGAAAAACATTCTTTGGTCTTATGAGTTATAGAACTTTTTCTTTTCAAATGTTCTCAATACTTAATTATGAAATATTTTAATGTACACTACAATATACTAGCTTAAAAATGCTTTGTAGGTATACTGTTATTTTTCATGTCTCTTTTTTTCACCAACACAATTTGATAAAAGACGAAAATATATACATTTTTGTTTGTATACTTTAGTTTGGTCGACTAATTGGCCAAATAATAATCCTTTTTTCAGGCGAACTCCTCTATTCATTTAAAGTAGAACAGGCTTTATAACTATTTAATCATAATACATTGCATTATTTAAAGAGGAAATTCGCCAACTCTGAAATATGTCTGTGAAACAGAAATTCTATTTTCTTTTGTAGGTCCCGAGATCTTGACAAACAAATATACAAACAAAATAATTTGTTTTCTATAATATTATCTTAACGTCGTAAATATGTTTTTATGATGGGCAAAACATTTTTGTACAAAAAAATGTACGGTGTTACATTGATTGAATGAGATCAGCAAATATGAGTCTTTCGAACGTCGAGCGACAAAGTTTCTACAACGTAAATAGCAGGGTGTCTTTGAACGATGAGTTATGTCGAACTCGTATTGATTCCTGTGAGAAAACCGTGACTGTTAGGTATAGTTTTCATAGTTTTCTTTGCTAACGTGATTTCTTAAGCCTTGTGAAAAATTTATTTGTTTCTTTTTTTTAATCCAAAAATATTCTTCTACCGACTCAAAATATTCGAATAGTATTGAAAGATTGAATGACATTGTGCAAAAAAATTTTGTTCACAGTCTACAAATCGGGATTAAATTAAGACGTTGGGATTCAATATTTATAACAAACGTCTCGAACAAAATTCGTCAAATTTTGTTTCAAGAGTCTGACAACAGAGAATGTTGTTTTATTTAGGTTTGCTACAAACCTCGTCTCGACAGCAGTCGATGTTGACGGGCGCTCCAAGATTAGAGGTTTTCCTACGAGATTTCGTGTGTACGAAAATACAATCCTCTTAGAGTCAGCCAAATATCGAACAGTTGTGCTTCTTAGTTCCGTTTTAGTAGCCAGAGAGAGATTCAGAAAGAAATAGCAAAACAAAGGAATAGAAAAGGTTCGAATAAGATATAGAAACATTTTCCATCGTTGGGGGAAAAAAGTAGAAAGAATAGATAATCATTGTCCACAAAATGTTCGACTAAATTCGTGCTCACTGATATCTGTTTTTCAATTTTCAATGCATGAGATGCAATTGTCTATTGTTCTTCAATTGCCAGGCATTCGAGGCGAGAAATTAGCTCGCAGCCATTTACGATATCGTAAGTGCTCAGAATCCGCTCAAGTGTTCGAACCATGCGAGATAAAACTGATGCGCTCCGATAAAGATATATACAAAAGTTCATGCTATTAGTCAAAAAGAAGCAAGTTTTATTCAAACTTTTGTATCATTCTGGAGAGTGATATCCGCGGATGTTTCAAGTGTTGATTGACTATCTGAGCAATGGTTCGCCAAAGCGAAAATTCCCGACCGCGTGGAAATTGCAAGATGGCTTTACTTTTTCATATGCGCCCTCCTCTCTCGGCAATTCGAATTACGTACTCGTTTACAACGCGAGTTGCCAAAGTGGATTGCGCGAATTTCCAATTCTCGCCCAATCTAAAATCAATCTTAGTTTGTTTCGTCGGTGTTGGTGAGTGCTAGGCTGATGGGAGGAGCCATGAATAAGAGACGAAGACTTTGGGGGAGGAAACCGATCAGTTTTAAGCAGCCTGTGAGTCTGCATTATTCAAACTCCGTTTTAGTGGCGGCAAAACCAAACCTAAGAACCCAGCGCGATTCTCAGATCTTCTCATTCCGCCATCGCCTGGTCGCTTTTTAGACAAATTCATTTCGTATTATCTTCAAGAAAGTACGAACTCGTGTCTTGCACCACCGGGCATTATTCCGTATGATTAGACATCAGTCCTAAAAGAAAAAGAAACCAGAAAAAGAGTGAATGAAATTAAAATAAAAAATTTAACTTCGTGTTCCAAAACTGAGAGACAGAAAGAGAGGGGGAGAGTGAGAAAAAAGGACAGATTTGTTGCAGTCTCGACAACAATTCGCATAGTCTCTCGCGAACTCAGTGGGAGCCATTGTATGTGTGGAACAATGTTCAGGAAGTTGTTGGTGATTATGTCCGCAACTCTCGGGACAAATAATCAAGTCGGCAATCGAGCTTTTCAAGAGTTTAATAGACTAATCCGAAAGTCGCACTGTTAAAAAGAAATGCAAAGTTTTAAAGCGAGTATATATTTCTCTACAACAGTTACCCAATTTGATATTTTTTGCATTTGAATAAGCTCTTCTTACCGTGAGGGCCAAAGTTTTGTCACGTGGGCGGTCGAATTTATTTCAAATGCTGTTTTTGGCTTGCGGTGACAAATGTTAAAAACGTGATTATGCATGGTATTGTTGAATTGCAGAGGAAACATAAGAGCTCTCCGGTGGACAAGGAACTGTTGATAATCTGGTACAATGCTAACGCTTCCAGTATGTGTGGCACGTAGATGAGCACACGTGTATGGACAAAATGCACCGTATGCCGCGGTCGACAATGTATGTGCCAACTCTTTTTGCGAGCTATCTCTCGCATATTAGTAACTCGCTCGTGAAACGAATATTGAATTTTTGTTTCGACACCTACACTGTGCATTAACATTGTGAAGATTAAAAAGCTCGACAAACATATCAATATCGTCCAGCTTTTTTTGCAATAAAAACTATTACGACAATAGTTTCAATTGTCCAACTCAAGCTCGCCTCTCTCTCAATGCTTATTTTTCGCAACAAAAAATCGATTGAGTGATGCTCGAACAATTAAGCCTATATCACCCCACACGGACAAAATATATTTACAATATATTTTTTACGTATATTTTTACATTTCAAAATATATTCGTATAGATATAATATATACGTGATTTATAAATCATTTATAAATCAGCAATAAGTTGTATAAATTAAATATAAATTTTATCGAAAAAATATACTATAGTTATATGAAAAATGTAAAGTCCACCTATATTTGTACATGTATTTTCGTCCCTGTGGAACGCTCGATGTCTCGTAGTTTCCAATATTTGTCAGATCAGCTAATATTAACGTCGGGGTATTACAGGGTTGGAATTGTTTTTAAGGACCAGCGGCACTGTAAACAAATCAGAACCGAAGATCGAACTCGAAGATTCGTATCGGTGGTCTGCGTTTAAAGTGGTGGCGGAGTTTCCATTAGCGGAGGGATCGCAGAATCTGCCACGACTGTTGCTTTCTACAATTTGAGAGTCTAATGTACGAAGCTTGAAAAGCATTTGAGTTGTCTACGATCGACACGCAAGGGGAAGACTTTGAGAGGATTCGTGGCGACGGAAAGACCTCTATAATCACTTGCCAAATGGAGAGATCGAGAGTGAGCGAGAGAAACAGAGAGCTTAAATTGACACCTACACACGGACACTGAATTTGAACTCTTGCACGAAAGCTGTAGCCGACTGTCGAAATCCTTGAATAATGCAGCCGTGCAAGTAGCTGCTGCTTAAAAATCCGATCACCTGCTCATCCCGTTCGTTTGGCTTTCGGAAGGGCGCCGCGAGGAGAAAAAGACGACGCCGAGAAATTGCAACACTCCCACGCGTTATCGAGATTCGCTCTCGACAAGGGGGCTGACTTTCTTCCCGATCCTATGCCGAGGACCTCTTTTTAGACATCTATTCGTGTGCCATTTCGTGCGAAACACGGCACTGATTACTTAATGAAGCGTAATTCGCGATGGGAATTGTGTACACCGGCGTATCGCTGCTGAGTGTTCGAATAAAAATTGTATGCCACTCTGATTATGTAACGAGCAACCAAATTAGGCGACACGTTTCAAGTGGATAACGCTATTTCAAATTTCGATTCAGTTTAATTCATTTAAACCGTTTCCATCCGCGAAATCTCCAAGGTCCCCGGGGGAAAATATGATTGAAAACTTTATATCCAAGTATTTTTCGTTGCTCCAGAACGAAACTTCCGAATAATATAAAAAAAAATCCCTTTGAGGTGGATTTCACCAATTCGAAACTTTTTTTCCTCCATTTTTTATTGACAAAAATAGTTCGCCCAGTTGGCATGTTTTTTGTTCCGTTGGAAAAAAATAAATTCGATCTAATTGATCGAAACCAACATCCTGTTAAAAATTGCGTAACAAAAGATTAACGTCTTCCAAACAGTGGAATATATCAATTATGTGTCTACTTTAAAACTCGCGCTAAAACCAGTTTCAGTCCACTGTTCGTGCATAATCAGATTAAAAATTGACGTCAAAAGTCAGAATGCTGGTGAAAGTTATGGTTTGGATATTTTTTTGTTTTTATTCTCGGAATGTGAAATCTGATGCACACTTTCGTTGGAAAAAAAAATATTTGACAAGTTATAAACCCGAGCGTCAGCTTTTGAATCCGAGAAACACTTTTACTTGAAAAACATAAAAACTGCGATTATCTGTACAATAAATTCGTTTGTCAATTTCAAAAGCCATTACTATAACTTGACAAAGTTCACTGCAGCTTATATAATTCACTTTAATTATCAAATCATTTGAGCATCATATTGCTCGGTAATTGATTAATAACCGTGCATTATCGTAATAATCAAATCGCGGTAGAAATAGAAAAAAAAACTTAATGAAAAATTACCGGAGCTTTAATCGCGCGAAATGAGTGGCATTTTAATGTAATTGATGTACGCAAACGTATTCAGCGTCGACTATTTTTACGCTTTTTTCGTTCGCTAATGAATTTTCGCTCTTCGGTATGGTATCGTTAAGAGCGCAATAATGCTTTTCATTGCAATTCGAAAGTTGGTAATAATATTTTTTATATTCATCCGCGAGGTTTCTTCCACGGGGACCATAAAAATACAAATTTTCCTGAGACACGACGTTACAGTGATGGTAACAGTGGTCGCACAGTACGCGCATTTAATGCGAAATGATTCTTGTAAAAAAAAGAGCTTATACGTTGATAAAATAAGGTCTAAAGATCGGTCGTTGGGGTTGGGTCTCAATATACCCTGAGATGATGGCCCTCTTCTTCCTATTTATGATTATCCCTGGCTTTTTCTGGCGCCCCTCGGAAAGCTTTTAGTATCTCCCCATCAAATCGACAAAGAAAACGAAATTGGTGTGCCCGCGCGATTACGAATTTCTTTTTTGCCTGGTTTATTTTGTCACCTCTTTATGTGCATATAGATACGAAATCTTCGCGAGCTCATGGATACCAACATTTTCGAAGTTGGTATAATAAAACAGGCGTCGGTAAATTTTATTTCGAGGACCCTCTCTTTTTTTCTTCAAACACGATAAATTTTGTAACAAAACATATTTCTTTGGTTCTCAAAGTTTATGGTTCCGAGAGGGAGGGAAATCTTTTTGATTTCATCGAAGCAAATTTTGTTGAACAAAGTTGAACGCGGCTGCGGAACAAATTACACGGGTTGTATCGATCCGCGTGGCTAAAACAATTATTATAAATTTCGGAACTGCGTTGCCAAACAGAATGCGTCCGGGTAAGGTGTTTCAAAGTTTCTTAGACGAGTGATAAAAAACCAGAAGATAAAAAAAGCCAAGCCAACGAGAAATGGGAGAGGATGCTTCGCATGAAAGTTATCTCGTTAAAAACATGGATAGTTCTGACACAACAAACGTATTGTGATACGTGCGAGCATTTTGAAAGCGGTACACACTTTTGTTTCAAGTGTTTCCGCTCACGTTTGTAGATCGCAAACTGTTATACAGTTAACCAAAATTGAAACAAAAAAAAAGGAACGGAAGAAACAAAAAATGAACCGCACGGCGTCCGTGAAATATCGGGTCTCAGTTTTGTGAAGCAGCTCAAACACTGCGAATGAAAATTTATATCGCCGCGGCGTAAACTCGACGAGCCGAAATATAAGTTGGGCATGTGAAACAAGTTACTAATTAGTTCGCTGTTATTTCCGAAAAGTATAGAGAAATTTGACTCGGGCGTTCGCCGGTGACCAGTTCGATTAAATTTTGAACGGTTTATTAGCGGTGTAAAATTGTTCATCGCGCACGTCGGATCGAAATTGGCGCACTTTGCCAGACACTTTCCGCGCGAGAAATGCGATACATTTTCAATAAACCGTGGCCAGCACATTGCATTGCGTGATGCAAAACTTTCGTGATTGCAAAGTGACTGCAGAGGTGATTGACGTGTAATACATTTTCGCGCGATTTCTCGTCGAACTTAAGCCTTAATCGATTTACACCTCCGACTAATTGCGAACTAAATTTACAACTCGAATTTTGTCGGCATATTAATTTGACCCTTAGACATCGTTATTGTTAGTGTACGTTTTATTCAATGTTCAACGAACAAGTAATGAAACGCGATTCAATGTGCCAATACTTGAGCCACCATGTCCAATAATGGCATAATATAAATTTCCAATTACCAAATCAAACATCACTCTGCATGAAAATGTTATTTCAAAATCCTTTCAAATCACTTTGCTGCAGTGAAAAAAAAATTTTGTCTTGCACCAATGCTAATGGGAACATTTTGAAATGTTCAAAAAGCAACTAAAACTAGTTTCAGTTAAAAGCTAAAAAACATTGTTTGTTCACTAAAAGTTGACCATTTCTTTTTTGCTTGAAAAAAAAAAAAATAAAAGGATTTCGATGACGATTGATTGACCATTTTGAGAACTCTTGATTTGAATACGCTTCTTCGAACAATTTTTTTCGTGCATCTCGCGTCACTGATTGGTAAGCAGTCTTGTCTGCAGTGTTGGTTGATGAGTAGTTTGCAGTCTTTTCATGAGCGAGTCAAGTAGTTGAATTCCATTATCGCGGAGAGAAGCGATCGGAAAAAAGTATCGATTAGCTGATTCGTACGTGGCCTTACAATGTAGCGTCATATCTTTTTTACCACGTCTATGTTCTTGAGTATTGCTCAACTCGGCGAAGGGTGTAAGTTGCTAACTAAGCACCAATCGCTGGTGTATCGAACACACCTGCGATAAGTTTATCTAATAAGGTGTAATAATTTTTCGCGCTGTTCATTTTTTGTGATTTTTATGGCTCTCGTTCGATGATACCTTCTCGAACATCCTGCAATGAAATACTAAAATGAATAAATCACGAAAAAAAATTGAAGGAAGAAATAACTTGTGTTTGTACCATTATTTCGAGCTTCAATAATTGGTTCATGAAAATAAATAATTATCGTTGAATTAACAGGGAAACTCAATTAATTGAAGTACTATTCCTCGAACTTACTAATCGTGGATTAAAACATTTCAGTTTTATTTAAAAAAAAGATTGAGTAATATACTTAATCTTAATCTGATTGTGCAGAATAATGAGACATAGAAAAGTAATATGATTCAGAAAGTATTTTATAACGTCAAAAATTCTCAGAGAATTTGATTTGAATGAAAACAACTGTGTGTCAAATGTATTAAAAATGATGGGAAACATTTTTTGAAATTTTCTCCAATTCAAGAAAATATTTAACCGAGCAATTATTGATTCTACAAGTTTGACTAAGGAATGAAAAAAGTTCGCGTACACTCAAATATGAAATACTAATTCAATTTTTGTCTTTAATTTGAGAGCTGAAAAAATGATTATCTTTAGATTGACTGGAGTTTCATGTTTATTAAGTTTTCTTCGATTAATGAGGAATTAAATTAATTCATGTTATAATTCGCATTATACTAAAACATATAATAATCGGGTTATCAGCTTGTTACAAATAATAGGAATGATTTTACATTATCTATTGGATGCAAATTAGGGACGTAAAAGTTCTAGATATTTTGATTTATTACATACTACTTTTAATCAAGATTGTAAACCCGAAAGTTTTTCTTGAAACGACTTTCTCACTGTCACTGCGTATATTTTATTGTTCCCTTAACAAACATTTCAGTAGTGAATGTAAACGTATGATCAGACAGTTGGATCCAATCTGGTTCGTTTAAAGCTGATTAATGCAGAGGTTAAATGTTTGAGCTGATTAGAGGTTAAACAGTCTGCGAATTGAGAAAAAACCAAACGAAAATGATTTTCGTTGGATTCGTTCAAGAAATAGGTGATGCTCTTACACTGACTTAGCAAGTGTAAAGTGAGTTGGTTGGATGTTTCCTAAAGGCAAATTAATTTCATTCAAAGGCTTGATTTCCCGGAAACTTAATTAATTTTCCAAAACCTCTTCATAATTTTCTGCAACACTCGATCGCGAGACTTTGTATATATCGTATTATGATGTTATTTTTCATGCCAAGAAATGTCTGCATCGTAATTGTTTTTCGAAATACCACAAACTTTTGAATATTTTCCCTACCTAAATACTTTACTTATTCAATTTATGCAGAATTCTCAAAGTTTCCTTCTAGCCACAATTTTATAAACTTGACAGTCAATATTTTAACAGCCATTTTGTATGGAAAAAATGAATCGATGGAACGATACGCTGTTTATCGACTGGCTCAATCGCCTTGCTGAAACTGAAACGTCTGATTGTCGCATCTGAATCTCAAAGCTTATTGCATCGCAGCTTTTGGTGACTTAGCGCGTCTTGAAGAGAATTATTCCGCAGAATAAACGACGTTTAGGTGAAATTAAAAAGTGATAATTGATAAATATTTGGCAACGCTTTGATTAAAAAGCCAATCTTTGTTTCAGAAGCTTTGATTGCCGTTTACAGTCAACATAGTCAGCAAGTCGATCTTCGGAGTCAAAGAAGTTGCATAATGAACTGCTTTTCGTCTAGAAACATGGCGCCGGAGCTTGCGACATTGAAGAAGATCCCTTTTACGTTCTTGAAGGAACGTGCCTTCTCGGTTTGCTTGTACGACTGTAGAGTCCCGTCCTCTAAAAAAAGGGATGGGAAAAAAACTATGTCAATAGGTCCTGGGGGTTTAACGGTCTTAACGGTAACTGCGCGCAAAGGAAACAGTCTTTCAAGTCGATAAGCCGATTAAATCCAAGCTTCATGTTCAAAGTATGCCAATTATGCTTCAAAATACCGTATTATATCGTCAATCGGGTTATGAGTTAATATACGTCAAAGTAATGTATAATTCATACATAAATAGTAAACTAACTATGCAATATTGCAAAAATTGTTTGCACGTAAGAAGTATCAACGCCGAAGAAATACGTATATCAAAATAATACCAACACAATAAATCTCAAACTAAACTTTCAAATGTCAATTTCATTCGTGATCGTTCTCATATTTTATCGTACCTGTTGATGAAAATCGGTTCATTTTTTTTGTCGATTTATACTTTTCAATGTTATTTAATTTAATTAAATTGAGTTTGAATAAATTTTCGCTCGGTAGTGTGTTTTTGTATTTATTTACCGTAATATATTATATACTTGATTGTTGAACACCAAGTATGCATTTATCAGGGAAACAAATAGCATTATTATGCACCAAAGTTTCTTCATTTTTCATTAAATATTCATAGACCCGATAACGCATGTTCAAAAGCACGGTACCATTCGTGATTTTGTAGAGCATGAAACATTTTTTCAACAGCAATCAGTTGCTATAATGAAAGTTGATACAATTTTTTTTGAATATATTGCGACTGTTTTGCACATATTCTCTCCTCATCAAATAACGAGTGAAAATATTTTTGTTGGTATTGTTTTTTTTTTTTTTTTTTTCAATAATTTTAACACAATTTTGAATTATAAATTTAAGATTTCATAAAATCAGAAGGTGCTGCTTTTTCGTATGAAATAATAATTTTTCAACCATCATACCATGCCACGTTACATATATGTGAAATATTGCTTTTTTCTTTAATTCTTTGAGGAAACTAAAAATACACAGAAAAATTGGAAAACTAATAAAATATCGTTCTCGAAAAACGAAAACGATACTTGAATTGAATCGGACTTAAAGTTAAAAAAAATTTACACATCCTGAAGTATGTATTTCATGCAAATAAGATTCAAATGTTTTTCAACTTTTCGGATGCACGCCGGCTGATACATATCTTTTGTGTGTAAAGTTTGTTTTATACTTGTATGAAAATACATGTCTTACAATCAGTGATGCACAACAATGTGCGAATCAGAGAATTTCGTCAAGCGAAAAAGTAACTCGACAATAAAACATGTCAATGTGCCTCAGACAAGAGTGCAACTTGTTTTATTGCTCAAGTTACATTAAACGTCGCAGCTTTACAAAAATATTAATATTTACTTGTCGCGTTTTCGTGTGAACTTATTTTCTTTTTATGTTGTGCACAGCTTTTGTTTCTCTCTCTAATTAGCGCTTTTCGGAATATTTTCCATTTAATTTGGATAATCTAAAACATATTTTATTTGTTAACAAATTATATTTTAAACCATTTTTATTTGAAAAACAAATTAACAATTATTATCATTGAAAATATACAGGAAAATACATTTCACTAAAATTTGAACTGTAGTGTTTGTTTTTTGACAAACTTTGCTTTATAATTATAATGAAAGTCATAATATAATAATTCAGAGAAATGCGAAAGATATAATTAAAAACTAAATATTAAGCAAAGTGATCAAGTCGTGAGTTTATCATTTTCAAATGTTAATCATATTTCAGCAACGTGACATTTTTTACAGATATAAATGAACACAAACAATCTAAAAGTGATATATTTATTTTTAATTTTCATTGCTGCAGTTAACCAAAAGCTTTGTCTCTCTAATACGAAATTCACCACATCTCAATTATGCATTTGAACGTATAATAAATTATTACTTTCACATTATGTGGAGATTGGGACGTTATAGAAGTGAAGGAATGCTGCTGAATATTCATAATTTGTACTTGCAGATGGAATTTAAATTGCAAAGCAATATTACATTCAATTACACAAACATAAAATATTCTTCAAAGCGTGAATATTTTTTGAGAAAAACTTGATAATTCCGTAGCCGAATTGTATCCACTGAATATTTTTAGATATTGTTTATTGTGAAATTAGATCAAATGAAAAACAGCGAGTATTTGCGTATATAAAAAGTACCTTTGCTACGGCGAAACTTCAAAAGCAAATTTCGTTAACTGATAGTCTTTGTCTTTTTAATTAAAAAAAACTTTTGTGGTACTTTTTTCAATAACATGATTAAGTCTGATAAAGGCGAAATACACAACAGTTCCTGCAGACATCATTCAGTGATAAATTCACACGAAACGTTCAAAACATATTTTTTTTTGTAAAGCTTGGTTTTGTAATGAAACACTGTACTCCATGAGCCTTGGAAAAAAATTACAGTTTCTACAATGGAGTTAGGGTAGAAGCACTGGTGAGAGAACAGCATTTTCATTTAAGAAAATGTTATTATTCATTTATTTTTACTCAATACAAAGCATGAAAATTCACCAGTGAAGCAACATCAGACACCAGTAAATGTTCATGTACACTAGAGGAGAAGCATTTCCATAATGCTGAATTCTCCATAAAATTTACAATCAAAACGTTTGTACTCATGGCAGAACCACTTTTATAAAAAACAATCACGTTATAACTTATTTTAATTACAAAATTGTTTATTGAATATAAAATAATGATCAAATAACTTTTCAATTTTTTGTCGACGTGCAGATGTCACCGTTATTTTTTGTCCTACTGAAAAGTAAGTGAAAAATAAATTTTTCGGTATTTTGTTAAAATAATACAAAAAAAATACCAATCCACAGATCATATTTTTTTGTAACGTTTGAAAAGTGATACAGGAATCATTAATTACAATATTTTTTTACAAATATTAAAAAAAAAAAGGTTCTGTACGATACACTTACTCAATCCACCATTTTCCGATTTGTTTATTTATCAAATTGATCAAACTGATATGTTATCCCAATATTTTTTCATTTTAAACGTTATCGTATTTCATAATTTTGAATATGATTATTTTTTAAACACATTTTTCGTTCATTCAATGAACTTTTGAAAACCAAAACGAATAACTTCATGGTAAATAAAAAAAGCGAATCATGTTTGCGAAAAAGTTTTCAATCTATAAACTTGTTTTTATTTGCGTTTGAATTAACAACTGAAAAATATTTTTTCAGGACGTCGTCAACTTCTGACGAGAGCATCTCAAGAATGCGGCTGAAAAAGTGAAATTCGACGACCAACATTAACAGTAGACTTCCTGCGGCAGTCGCATTTTTAGTGGTAATGCTTTTTTCATTCTCGGCGCCTGTCGAAGTATTACGACAACAAGGATACGCCAAAAGATAACAAGGAATGCGCCAAAGCTAGTCTGCGAGTTTTAGTACACTCAGGAGCTTCAACCCATAGTGTACCACGAAATAGCTGTGAATAAAACGGTCTCCATGCATAGTTGTTGGGATAGTTGTACAAGCCGTAAAATGTCATGCGTTTTCGTGTTTGGCGAATGTGGTCTTAAGATGTTTCTTGCCGTCGTTTCGCGTTATGTTTCGAACGATTCGACGGAATTCTCCTTGCTCGACGGCGCGAAAGTGAGAAATCGTGATGAAAACAAATATTCGACGTTACGCATACAATGGTCGCGGCACTCTGCTCGAACAAATTGCCGCGGGCGAAATGTCAAATCGAACTTGCACCGCGCGCTCACGTCATACGCCCAAAGAAATTAATTCCACGGGCGGACTGATCATTTTGCAAATTTACGATCGACGACCCGTGATTCAATTCGGTGTGACTCGCCGTGCAAAACTCTTAAAAAAATATGTGAATTTGCAAACGATTACTTCCACGAGAGAAAAAATAAAAAGTCTCTGGCAAATGTATTCCATGTTGCTTAAAATGAGTTCCGCTTGAATTATGATTAATTATTCATACAAGTGAATTTCATCATTTATGCATACACTTCTTTTTATTATTGGCAACGTGTAACATCTATTTTTATTTGCAAAGTGAAATGAAAAAAATAAATGCAAATGTGTTACTCGAAAAAAAGAATTGGTATTAATTGTATAAATAATTTACTGCAAATACATTCGTATACTTTAATCGGGTTTATTTTGGCTGAACGAGTTATCAATTTTGGTGATATTAAATTCACGATATTAAAATGTATACGCAGAGCTATCCGGTGATTGTCCTCAATAAAAAAATTTATTCTCCGCTCAATAAATCGGATTACAATGATCATTTTGGACCGACATTGCATGGACATTCGATAGAATCGGTGCAAAGATACAGAACTTGTATAGCATGCAGTATATCGCAGTGTAAGATGGTTATCAACTGCAGTTACTGTCGTCGGTACAAGGCGTATGTAATAGTAATTACATGTTGAAATTAGAACGATTGCCAGCAATCGTGTTAAGCGAAGAATCGTGATATTAGTTGATAATAACGATGAGACTCGTACAATTCAGTTCATTTGATTCTTTTCAGACTCAAATTTTGTTCCATCAAAGAAAACGCACTCTCTAATAAGGAATTTTAAATCTAACCAAAATGTACCACCTGAGAAACAGTCCAACATTCAAGTTCGCCAAATAATTGCCGATAATCGTACAAAAAGGATAAACGCTGCGATTCATTTAAATCAATTCACCGTTCCCGCCAGATTCCGGTTACCACAATCAAACTCCCGATCTTATTTTAGAGAAGAATATTTTGCAACCACACGTGAAACGGTCATAAATCTATTTAGATCACGCGCCATGTATATCTAATTACATTTTCGTTTGAAAACCTATCTATATTTTGGTATAAAAAAAGTTGTGACCTTTTTTTAGTATGTGATCGATTTCACCTCAATCATGATATCTCACTTTCAACAGGGTATTATTATCAAGATAAGAAGATACCATCTTCAAACAGAAATGTGAAAATAGCTAGCAACAAAAATTGGAAACAGCCGGTATACACATTTGAGAAAAATTCTACAGTGGCGATATAAAAAGCTGCGGGAGAAAAAAAGCGTCGTTCGACCTCTTTGAAAAGTTCTCTTTTCATTCGGAATCGCGGATCCGCATTCGGCCGCGTTAATTTGTCGCAAAAAGCCTGAAACCTATTTCTCGTCATCTGAAATAACGAAAACTGTCACGCGAGCGCGTACGCGAGCGATGAGGAAACAACTGAATTCGAGTGGTCATTTTTGTATTGCAAGAAAAATCGTACAATTATTTGGGGCGAGAAAAATTTGTTTGACCCGACGTGGATTCAATTTTTGTCACAAAACCGTTTTCTTTTGAGTTTTAACAAACAAAGCAAAATATTGTGGGCTCAAAGTCACGAGCAGGCGGATGTTGAAAGACACGGATTTTCGATTTCTCTCTCTGTCTTCGGGGTGTACGTGAGAGAGAAAAAGAAAAAGGTGCGAAAGCAAAAAATTGTGAACTGTTTTAAACGTGGTGTTACAACCGCAACGCGTCATCACGTCAGAGGCGCGGTTCATTTTTCATGCCACTGCAGAGCAGATAATGGCGTTAGTCTTTCGGCTGAATGCACCGTAGCGCGACGACGTTCGGCTCTGCCTCAAAGGCGCGAAATACTCGCGCGTCTTGTTTGCACGCGACAAGTGCGAAAGATTTCATAAATCCGGGGAAGGAAGTTTTTGGCGACGCCAATTTGTGCCGAGCAGCTGAATGCGCGCGTTTTCCTTCGTTAACGATTGTAATGCAAATATAAGATGAATTGGGCGACGAGGCATTTTCAATGAGGCGCGTTTGTTTTGGCTTACCTAAGTCAAAGTTTACCGCGTTAATGATGTGAGTTGGAACGCATGACGATGAGATAAAACCGTGCATTATTATATGTGGCTATGTGTAGCAAATGTACAGCGATGGTTCACGTACAGAACTTCGACCGGCTCGATGTAGACTTTGTAACAATTTTGGCCTCACTAATCGAACAGTACTTTAAGGCATCACCAATAAAGAGTGTTATATTTCTTGTTCTAGTAAGGTTTCAGTCCGTGTTTTCTTTTACAACAGTTGACAGTTAACTTTTCATGTTACAATTTAAATTTTTAAGATTCCTTAAATACAGATTGTTTATTCGAGTATTTAAAACATAATAGTATTTATTTTTAATTAGGATTCTTGGTCAAACATCTTGAATATTACAAGGAATGTTATTAAATTTAACAGATGTATGTTTAAATAATTTGGATGAAAAATGAATAATGAAAAAATCGGAAAAATGTAAGAAAAAAAAAAAAAATTGCCAGAAGAATTTGCCGTTTCGGTATATGTTACATTCTTTAATGAGATCTTTACAATTTAGCCAATTAAGGGTCTAGATTAAATCTTGGACAGTTTGAGAAGGCCCTTGTCAGGACCTATCTATTTTGCCTATCAGAATACGCCTTAGACCATTACATTTCCATATAAGAACTTTAGGGTATCAATAACAATCGGAAGATTCGATGAAAATTCTAACCAACTTGAATCTGTCAGGTTTTCTTATATAAATTGTTTATAATTCAATTTATCATACGTTAACAGTTTGTTTTTGTACATTCTAATGTCATATTATTCATTTTCGATAATTACATCTGACTATAATGGTTAGGTTAATTCATCATATTTTAGTTACAACGAGAGAAATTGTACTCAACAAACCAAGCGGATTGTACAAACCCAAATTAATCTTGAGAACACACGGATGACAATATACGGTTCTGTTTGCACGTACCATTGTTATCATTCGAAATTAATGTTACAATTTTTATTACGTATTCATTATTGCATTTTTGGTAGTGTGGGCGTTTTTAGGATATGTTGGTACTTTTGGCCAATTGTTTAAAACAAAAATTTTAAGGTCGCCTTCTTCATTTGAATTATTCTTCATTCCAATTTTAAATGAACTCATTTGATAAGAATTCTGAGAATTCCATTGTTTCAAAAATGAAAGAGTTTTTATCATCAGATTTTTCATTAGTAACTATTGATTGCTGAAGTTTCTGCTTTAATATCTAATTTATTATTTTTGGCAATGAAAACTGCAAGTGTATTTAAGCTGGAACATTTAATAATCATTTTTATTGCAAAATTCGTTTTTAATAATTCAGCAGAATTACTTTTGCATTGACCTAAATAAAATGTTTGCTGAAAAAAATTAAACTGAATCAGAACGATGTTATCTTCAAACGAAAGAAGTAAAAAATTATATTTTTTGAGGATGCAGAAAAAAGTATTGATGATAAAATAAATTTTGGATGATTTATATTTTACTTTATATAGTTCATCGACCGTTTTGAGTGCGATGGCAATTATGCGAATCTCACATCTTCTGGTTAGTTGATATATGAAATTAGTATGGCTCGAAATTCGACGCAATGATAATTATTGTGATTGCATTATTGTACAAATTAACATAAATCATTTTGGAGTGTGACATCAAATTCTGAATTGACAGGATTGTGTTCAAATTTCCGTTGCAGCACTTGAGTTCACAGATAATTATAATATGTAATCAGCCCGTTCTATACTCCATTTTAAATATATGAAAATAAGTTCTAAGACCTGATTCAAACATTCTAGGTTAATGTTTTTCAAATTTTTAAAACAGTTATCCTAGCAGAGGAGACTTTATTCTCATGAATAAATTTTTTTTTCGTACTACAGACGGTTTATAGAAATTTCGTATTTGGGATCAAGTTGCTTCTTTAAATATTCTGCAGGATAATTAAGGAACGTTGTTTATCATGTTGAGGATTATAAAACTCTACCAAATAAAAGTAAATATTTGGAACAAACATTCGCATAAGTAATTATAAAAAAGTTGAGGGCAAAAATCGTCTAGTGCGAGAAGGTTTAATCTAATTTTCATTATACCTATATGTTTAAGATTAAATCTCTTGAATGTAACACTTTAGTGCTGATATTTTACATTGATTGTCTAACCTTTATTTTTTCATTTAAAAATGAAATTGAAATTCTGTAACCCTCTATTAAAGCTGCTATAAAAGCAAACCAGCTCTCCTGAGAGAAAGTTATATTCAAGTAAAATTTTTAGACACAAAAAATACTGTGTTAATGGAAGATTAAGAGTCTCCAAATATGTACGTATGAGTAATTTCTTGTTGAGCAATCTTTTGAGGTAATTCAATCTTGTAAACACTTTTTCTATTATCGTAAAAAACATACTCAATAATGTTACCTCATTCCTCAACTTTGATTTTTTTATTATTTTCAAAATGTTTGTGCGCTTGGATACGTGAAAAAATTTGCATATCAAGGGGATCGATCAAATTTAAGGTATACAAAAATGTGCTTTTAAAATTATTACCTGATTTGTTGATTCGATACTGAGGCTGTTCCTGGAATTCGTGACGTCTGAACTAGTTTCGAAAGTCGTGTTGTCACTCACGGCAAAGCCAAGGAGAAAAATCTGCAACAGAAAAACAGAGAAATGAAGACGATCTAGACTTAAATTCTGAAATTCTTCATGTTCGCTAACATTTATTTTCGACCAGAACGAAATAATCACTTTTTCTTTAACATCATGAAAATTAATCTCATGTGAAAAAAAAAAGTCGGTTTCGTCAACAAACATAAAAGTAAGCAAGTTTTTGTTCTCATAAATGTAATCGCTTACTTAGAAAAGTTTGCAATCCGTCGTGCAAAGACCGCGTCTTTTACCTCGTCTTACGCCGACTAATTTAATTTTGTCGACGGCGGCAAGACTTTCTCGAAAAACAGAGACTGCATGAGCAACTGCGCAAACTTTTTTAAACGACTCACTGTTCGCGAATTTCCCTTCCCCCTTTCGTCCTTCGCGCGGCTGATGTAAGGAAATTTCAGAACCGCATTTCCCGTATCGAAAATGTTGCCAGCCAAATTCGAATGTAACTTTGGCGCTTACGTGACACGTGCACGTGAATGCCTGCTGCACGTATAGATTTTTCAAAGACGTTAGTTATGAAGACAAAAGAATGAACTCGATAAAATGCCGCGTGAATATTAAATTTGATTGAATTTCGTGTAAAAAAAGAATCGATAACTTTGCTCGTTTTCACGTTGCGACTTGATACTGTGATACTCAAACTGACACTCAGAAAACATTGAGACGCTCGTTTACAGCTAGTTTTAGATCAAACATAAAAATAAGTTTATGACTTTTTGACACGCTGTCTATCAAAATTTGAGCAGACATTTTTACACACTTTTTTCGACGTGGTATTAATAGCAATTCTTTCCAAGAATTTTTATATTCTTTCTCTCTATCGGTATTAAAATTCAACAAACAACAAAAAAAAAAAGAAATTTACATTCAATTAATTCAAGGTACTCATTCTAAGTCACCCCATTTGTTTTTAGCTTCTTGGGATCATCGACGTTCGATGTAAACTAGAAATTTATGTTATGCCAGTTGCGTTTAATTGGTATCAGCGACACCATAAGATGCATTTCGTTGATTCGTATCGCGCGGCTCGGCTCCACTCGCGTGCTCAGCGTAAAATACCGCCCTCGCCTCTTCGTCGGTTGTATAATTAACGCGCAATCTTTAATTGCTACTTGTGAATAAAATTGAGCCTGGCCCTGGCTCATTGTGCTTTTCGTCTTTTTATTCGACGTGAACTCGATTTAAACTAGCCATTAGATCAAACCCAATTTAACAAACAGGGCGCGAAACGCCACACTGAAAAATTAATTTTGACGCATTTGTGTTACATTTTTTAATTAGAAAATATCAATTATAAGCAATAACGAGATACAACTACTTTTTTTATAAAAAATAGGTCACTGTTAAATTTTTCATTCCAATATCATATATAATTTTAGATGATAATCAGTAAGTTTTATTTAGTAGAAAGATTCTGTGCAGATGCAAGTACAATATTTCCTTTCGATTTGTAGAATCAATTCAAGGGGCAAAGTGGATAAATTTTCGATAGAACGGTTGTGAGAATCAAAGCGAAAAACGAAGGGATGGAACAGAGAGGAAAAAAAGGCACGACGCGCGTGTTGCTTCACAGCTTCGAGCAAATAAAATTAATTTCACAATATGACAACGCGCCGTGTTACACAAGACACTGTGAACGCGCTTTCAAACGGTATGCTAAAAGGCAAAGTCTGTGTTACCGAATTAAATGCATCTAATAAACATGTCCCAGACACTTTAAACAATGAATTAGAATACAAATTCTTTTCCGTGTTCCAGTAATTATGTATTTAAATAATACATCTCCGTAACTCGGCAAAGAAACAAAACAAAATCGCCCCTAATTATAATGACGGACGGAAACATTTTTAATTACAAGAAATGTTTAATCCCACCTTTTCATTTCGATAATGAACCGTAACGAGAAAACAATTTTAGCCTCGTTTTTTACAAAGTGAAAAGCGTTAAACGTGCGATTATAATAATCTAAATTAATTTATCTGAGACGTGCGGAATCCTTATCGTTAAGGTAGTGATTATGATATAGGCCGTAGTCACGTACGCCCTAAAGGTCGAAGGCTCTGATCTCGTATTTTCTCATGCACTGAGGCGGTTTGTCGAAAATTTACGCTTAACATTGTTAGCCAATGTAACGCGTACCCAAGTGTACAAAACATCCAACAAGTTTAACTGGCGAAATCAATTTTATCGAATTTCAGGGTGACGATATACAAGCCGAGGATAGAGAAAAACGAAGTCAAATCAAATTGATGTGAGGCCGAAGCTTTAATTCAATCACACGTACGGAAAACTGTTGATTAAATAATAATTTGACGCGGCCATCAAAGTTTATGTATTATGTGATATGAGCGGAGGAGCAAAAAAAAGAAGAAGAATTTATTACAAAAGTATATTCCCACGGGGATCTCAAATACTAACCAATCAAAATGCATGAGACATTCGAATTCAAAGATCTGAGTAAGTTATCATCGGACGTAAGGTAATGTTTCGAGTTTACCACATAATCCACAATTTCTTTTCGTTCCCTCGGTTCGAGAAAATGAGATGGATGTGTGGACGTGGGCTTTAAAGTGACGGCAGTAAACATGAATGACTGTCCGGGTCGCCCGGATTGAACAGTATCAGAAGGCCGTAAAGATAATAATCGCAGATCCGATCTATACCAGTTTACCTGTTCGATGGATTTAGGGTCCGCATAGGACGGCGCCTAAGTAGGAGTCGCGACCACGGAGAAGAGTTTTTTTTAATTCAAAGCTGAAAGCATTTTTCCGTCACTGTTACGCGCCCCCGAGAGTCAGATACATTTTGATGTAAAGAGCTCCGATACATTTGTGTTAGAATGCCGATAATAAAAAGCGTCATAAAATTATGTCCGATGGGTCGTATACGTGACTGTCGATGTTGAGCGTTGACAATCATGGGCGATCATGTAAGCCCATCCGTTTTAACTTTTTGTGACATGATTGTTCATCAGTTTCCAATTAATTTATTGCTCGTTCTATTTTATGGGCGTAGTCGATAAATTATTCGGTTTATGAATCTCTCAAGTTCACAGTCTGTGTGCTTTCAGACAGGGAAAAAAAATTGTGCAGTTTTAATTTTGTTGTTGCAACTTTAATGTCTTGCTAATAACTATCCTAATTATAGAGAAAGCGGGGAGAGAAAAAAATGTAATTTTTAAGATACTAAATATTCCAGACGGTCGATATTTATTATCTGATTTTAAAAAATGTTCCCGAGTTGGTATTTTTTTTAAATGACTTCCATTATTCATAATTAATTTGATGTGAATTTCAGAATAATTTCTATCAATCTCAACAATTAAATGATATTAAAACCCATTAAAATATTCGTTTTCTAACAGACTTTTTTTTCAATCTGTAAATTATGACTGTCAATTTTAATTTGCGTTTAAACAAAAAATTTCTCATTTGATCGAGATAATTGATCAACAATTCATCCCAGGAAATAATATAATTTATCATTCATACCGAATATGAATATGACATCGGCAATAAACCGAGTTGATATAAATAAAATCAAATTGGGTTTCATCTATAGATAAACAGTTTATTTATTGAATGATCCAACATTCGTGTACAATTGTTGGTGGTAAAAAATGTGCGAAATTATTTTACCACGAATCGGTTTCACGTTCCCGAGCGTCACACTCGATATATCTTCGCGCGTGTCTTGGGGTACCAAACTTACCCTGACACCGCATTTTATTTCAAGCACGTAGACCGAAAGAACGACCAAGGAATTTTCTTTGTCTAATCGCGATCCCGTGTGAACTAGTTTTCCCGAAGAAAGTGGGCGGTTGACGGTTTCTAGGATCAATGCATGCATCATGGGTGTAATGAAGATGAAGCTTTGCTGGTACTGCAACTTCGCCCCGGTGCAATTCTTTTTCGTTCGTCCAACGAGTTCAAATGATTAATGCCCTATGTTTTGTAAACTGAAGCCCGAAACGATGCTTTATTAATATCGCGATTAATACGAAAAATTTTGCATTCCTAAACCAACTTTTTATTGCACTTTGAAATTTACTTAAGCTGGTTAAATAGTTTTATTCGCAGGGTATATTGATAATTGAATTTCATTGTGCCATCCATTTTCCTGCTTTTTACTAATAGATAGTTAATGAAAACAACTTTTTCTGCAGGTGTAGATTAAGGTTTATGTGCGCCACGTCCGTTTCAAGGAAATAAATTTCTCAGTGAATTTTTATCTGATAACAATTTTTCGTTGCTTCAATGTGGAACTGAAAAATCTCAGTACAGCAAGGGCAACGTGCCAAAATGAACAAAGCCCGTGAAAAAATTCTGCCCGAGTTTTGTGTTTATCATCTGAAAAATGTTGTTTTTATTTTCTTAAATTCATTTTATTATTTGGCATTATTAAAAAAAACGTTATCTAGGTCTGATATCAAATTTACTATAGAAAGAAAAAACATGCAATTAAAATTTTCGAACAACTAACAATAATTAAGTTTGAATTTTGATACTGCAAAATTTTAACCGAACATTTTTTTTTTTTTTTCGAAGTTCATTTTTACGTGCTTTTATTTTCACTAGCATCATATTAATGTACAACATTTTTATCTCACAAGCTTTATTGATGTTTTTTATGTAATCAATGCTGCTATAACTCAACTTCTAAAACATTCCCAAAACTACATTTACACAACTGATTTGCATTAGTTGGTTAATAATATTTACAAAAGTATTACAACTCAAATTTCAACAAATTTCGGGCAAACATCACCGGGGGTCAAAATTTCTGTGCTGACCGCGAGTTTGACAAACAAGTGTACCGCAAGTAATTATCTTTAGACTGTACCAAAGCTACTGCTAAATTGTTTCGATATAGTTGCACGTGATAAATTTGATCTCAAAGAATACAAACGTACGGGAACACATTGCAACAAACTTCAACGAGCCAAAAGCATCCTAAACGATCTCAGAATGCAGCCCAGACTTCGCCGAATTTATTGGAATAACTTCGGACTCGCGTGGCCGCGCACTTCTTGCAGGCTTGTTGCTCGAAAAGGGGCTCAGATCGTCGAAAGTTTGCGAAGAAGAGCAACCTGGTCGGGTCCATTGAAGAACATAGGGAAATGGACTTTTAAGCTGAGAATCATTGAAATTTATATCCCGCTCGTTTGTCACGGTTCCCTACCTGCTATTCTGTTCGGCAAAAAAGCTCGCTGTCTGGCAGCATCAGTTTAAAATCGTCAGCGAACAAATATGTCGCGAAAAGATACGTGATTCCGTTGCGCAAGTGGCGCTTTACGTCTTTTTTTTTATTTTTTTTTTACTTCAAAAAAGCAAAAAACTCTCTTGCACTACATTTTTTTCGTTTTAAATAAAAACGCGCAGAAATAACGTTCGTGGTCTGCGTTCCGTATGAGTTTATATGCGATAATGCAATTTATTTTCAGGATAAACTGAAAAATGAAATCCACCACGATCGAATTGCTTTCGTTCGGGTTATTATTATTTTGTTTTCATCTCGTTAAAATATTTCTAATCGATCGGATTTGTAATCGCATTTTTTTATGAACTTTGTACTTTGTTGTACGTGTGTTGCGATGCTGATTCGAGCCGATTATTTAATTTTCCCAAAACAAAAATTTGCCGTCAAAAGTGCATATTTTAACAAATTGAAAATCAATACAAATTAAAAATTATTTATAATATTGATTTATCAAAAATAAGGATTCGCACTGATTGTCAATTATTTTAAACATCATTATGTGAAAGTTATTTTTTCACACTGACGGTTAAAAGACCTAATAAGTGTCCAAGTAAATGTCACTATCACGACGTGACATCTATATTTAAAAGTCAATATACCTAATCCGAACTATTCGTCCATCAAGTACGAATTCTGAAAAAAAAAAAAAGAAAATATCTGCGAAGATGTCACTTTGACGCTTCATCCGTATAAAAACGAATCTCAATGACAATCGCTGTAGATATCGCATCTCGTTTTAATCGGCTTTTTTTTCATTTTACATTTTGTTTTTTTTACGACTTGCCATTTAAATTACAAACGTGTAGAAAGAAGGCTTCATTTCGTTTATTTTATTTCTTTTTTTTCATACAAAATCAGATAAAGATGAGAAGGTGATGAGCATCATATTGCTTTCAAATTGGTTTTCGATTTATGCTTACGATAGTACGCCCACACCACGAATGGTCCTTGTTAGAATCCACCTTGTTTTAGCTCTCTTTTTTTGGAAATAACTTTCTTTTCGAGAGACTTTTTTAACGATGCGAAATCGGTTAATCACGCTGCCATCGGCACAAATCGTATAGCGATTGAATCAAAAGACGCGGTGTAATGAGGCATACTACATACGCGAATCAGGTTTCCAGGTGCGCGTTAGCATTCAGTCGAAGACAGCTGAAAGTGTTGGTGTGTACGTTGGAAGTAATGTCATTTTAAAAATTCCCTTTGACTGTTGGAAGACGGCGTCGCTAAAGGCGCTAATTTTTGTAACAGAAATGTATTTCGTACTTTGGTCGAGACGGTGTTGTAAAATGGATAAGCCCAGTGGATGTTTTAACGATCGAGCGAATTGTGAAGCTGAAACAATTTTTTTGTAAATGAGAGATTAGTCGTAATAATGAATGAGAAACTGCAAAGCTCTGGATTGGTATTTTAAGATTGGATGGGAAACAGAAGCGAGGTACAGATTACTCTCATTAGTTTTATCCAAATAAACTAAACCAATTCCGATTGATCGATCACTAGTTCAAATAATATGATGAAATCCAAACAGAACGAACCTAATTAGATTCCAGCAAATATGAGATCTCTGACTCTTGATTAAATCAAAGGGCGGACGTTGGCTGACCAGTTTAAATTAAAGTGCATCGTTGTTACGAAATTAGCACCGCAAACTTTTGCATCGATTTGACGTGTTTTTGAATGTCAAATTAATGCGCGGCTTAAATTAAATTGTAAATCATAGTTGCACATGCCCCAAATTGTAATTACATTGCGGGAACAACTATTTTCGAACTAGCATCAACTTTGAATTCCTTTGACTTCGGAACGATTCAGAAATCGGTTGACAATGCAAACACACGCGCAAAACAACACAAAACTTGATACAACATAAAAATAAACTTCAATCACAAAATTTTAGTCGCGTCACGCAGAAAAGGGTTAAATCGAATAATCTGGCAGTTTCGGGCAGATTAACTGCAAACATGCAGCGCACGTAACCTCGTTTAACGCTTCTCTCTAACCCATTTGAACGAGAAACTGATAAACAGGGTTCGACGCATGTGGCTTAAAGAGAATTCCTATCGGAATTTGATAAGCCCAGGTGTGTGTCTTTTTGACTAACATTCGCGATTAGAGAAATTATCCGGTTTCGCGTTGGTGTTGAAATAATTTTGATTCACGTCATGTTCGCTGCGTTAATCCTCGGCGAAATTTAAATCAAAACCCAATCGAACAGATATTTTTCTACCTATTTTACATACGTGTAATATTAATTTTTTGTTTTCAAACAAAAAAAAATTTTTTTTTTTTCATAAGATACATTATAAATTCATTTCAATATTTTATTTCATTCGAATGTCTTTTGAATCGTACTAAAATAAATTCACGTTAAACAGTGACAGATTACTGTCTGTTACGATAATTAAAATTTGAAATGGACAATATTTTAATGATACAGAGAGACCTGACACGTAGAATTGCAAAATTGAATAGAATTTTTCTTTTCAAACGACCAGCGCCATCGTGCACGATAGAGTTATTTAAGGCACGACTTGATTGCAATTACATATCTTTCTGATATCTGTACAGTGATACTTCTGTGCAGTCACGGACCAGTTAGTAAGATTCAATCACAGATAAAGTTCGCCCTCATAAAGTGGTGTCTTAATTTAGCATCTATTGTGACGAGACGGCGGAATGAAAATAAGCTGAGGCTTTTTTCCGTGTCAATAGCAAGTTGAAAATGATTATTGGCAACGTAAAATAAATTCTGTCGGCTAATCGAGAGAAGAAAAAAAGGAAAATTTGTTTTAAGCGGTCTACGAATAAAATTACTGGGTCAGACGGAAAATTGTATTGCAAAAAAAGGTATGGTTCATAATCAGGAAAATCCAATTTTTAGCCGTGATAAAGCACGGCATAATTTTTTCTTATTGTTCCGGTTAACGAGTGCAGATTGCAGAAACGTAAATGTCCATTATTTCGCCCCTTATACCGTCGCGTTGCTTTTTCTTCCATTGGAGCTTAGTTTTAATTAATAACCCGTGGTAAGCTCGTTCTAACGAGCGATCAGAGACCACCGAGCTTACGTTGAATAATCGAAGATACCAATTTTAAGGTAATACAGTACAGTTTTGACGATCGTTTATATGATGAATAGTTAATGATTATGGATGGTTAACTCATTTTAAGCGTATCTGAATGAATATCGGTACTTCATTTAGCCTATGAATTTTGTTTTAATACTCGCATAGCAATTTAATCTCGCGAGATTAAGTTGTCGAGATTTGTGTGTTAAATGAGAACGCAGTGTTCAAATGTGAGAACCACCTTCTTTTCTTCGTTCATAAATTTCAATACAAAAATGTGTCCCTATTTTAATAAAGTTTTCTCTGTTTTCGCGCCGCAAAAACGAACTTGTTACACTTAAATTGTAAAGTGGCTATGTTTACTACTTTGCGTATAAATTATAATAAATGTATCAGTCAGTGCACAATGGTTTTTTTCTTACCTACAATTGTAGCAACCGTAGAATAAGATATCATATCGCATTAGAAAACACACCGACTTATTATTATAACTTGTAATTAAAACTGCTTTCACATTGCTGATTTAACTTTGATAAACGACGGCATGACATTTAATCAAATTTATACGTTCAATGTTTCATTGTAGATTAACTGTTTCAAATTAGTCAGAAATGATTTATTGAAATTAACGTTCAGAAGAGTGAAAGTGAACGGGATCTTTAATCATTACAATAAATATATATCGCTAAAAAAACTCAAGAAGAAAGAAATACATCATAGAATATTTTATCGGATTCCATGAATCATTCAGAAGCATTATAAAATTTGCAGACGGTTATTTTTCACTCCTTCAAGAAGTGCGAAAAAATATAAAAAGAATTCCGATATTTTGTACATCACTCAATGACCTGTAGAGTATAATGTAACAATTAGGCACAAGTGTGGGCGGTATTTCACGTAGCATAATGCTGTTATCAAATAATGGCTAGGTTTATAGCTTTCCATCATTTTAGTAGAGTTAATGGAACTAATAAGAAAGAGGTTAGCTCTCGGTTGTTTGAAACAATAGTTGCTTAAATACCGAGAGCAACCATATAAGCAAGTAGTGCAAACTTGTACTATCAGGCATGATGTAGTTTAAGTGTTATTTGCAGTTCTTCTTTTTTTCTCAAATCAACAATAGTTCAACATTTTTGCTGACACAATCTTGCACCCATTTATCAATACCAGCCACAATATAATTGAGACCGAGAATATTGAAAGATATGAATTTTTCAACGTGACAGGTTTATCGTATCACGAAATTTACAGATATTCAGGTTTTTGCAAACATCGATTTTCATGACGTCTTAAATTTAAATAATCAACTGATATTAAAACGTGATTTGTCAAGCTACACGCTGGCAATAAAAATAGAAGCAAGATAGCTCGCAATTGATAGATTGGAGTGGAATTTAATTTTCATGTTATCAAATCTAAATTGATATGACGAAAAATCTAAAAATTTGCAATTTCATTGGATTTTGTCAATCAAGCGATATTGCAAACATCGTAAAATTAAGGTTATCGCTAGTTCCCAACGTACATCGTCAATATCAGGCCATCGTAGCACCTTTTTTTTCTTTTTTTTTTGAATTCTCGCAATTATCTGCCGAACTTAAATTACACGAAATTTCTCTACTATTGACAAAAAAGAAGACCTACAAAAACGTCAATTATTAATTATTTTGAATCATTTTTCACATACTTTATCGTTTAAATTTGTCACCGGTATTTAACTTTTTTCTTGTGTAACTTTGATATATTTGAACAAGATTGTCTATATGAGGGACTTTGAAAATTTATAATTAATTCATATACAATATTTGATCTTTGCCCTGATTTGGTAAAGTGGTGATGACAGGTTGAGAATTTATGGGCTTAAGAATCGACATGTTTGTTCTGAAGCTTAGCCTATGGATGCTCGACGTTCCATATTTGTATCGATTTCACGTAAACATTACGCAGCTACGAAAGTCTGCGCTTCTCATGAAATCGGGAGCTTTGTTATTGTTCAGCTGTTGATCGTAATATAGCTCTTGGTACATGCATTTTGTTTTTTGTTTATTTTTTTGTCACAAATTTAATTCAGAAACAATATTTAAACTTGCTTTTCGACACTAAAAACATTTTCGTGTACAAATATCTAAATATTTGTTGTAAATAAGCTCATTATAATAATTATTTCCTCATATCGTGTAATCTACTAATTGTGATGCCATGTTTAAACTGGATTTTCAAAGATTTTCAGATTAATTTTTATTTCCTATTGTTTTCGAAGTATTATTTTAACGGGGTGTTATAAAGATAAAATTACTATTATTATTATTGTGATAAATTATACACCTAGCAAAAATTATTATTCGTTTTATGATGAGGATATATAACAGAATATCTTTCAACGACGTGCTACATTCGTGGATGTTCTACAATAAAGTTTCTTCGTCAAAGAAATACGAACAGTTTCTAAATATGAAATGCACATTTCCTTCTCTTTGCACAATATACGAAAATATAATTAATATCAAAAGAAGAAGTTTCATTTTTCTTTATTTAATACACGACGATTTATGATTACAATTTTGTCTGGGTTTGATGACTTTTCAAATTGCGTCACCGTTTCAACTGAATTGAAAACAGGAAAATAAATAAAAACCAGCCGACTCCCCCATTGAATTACCATGTTTAGGATATCTATGAATTATTATTTTTTTCTAATGTTCATCTGCAATAAAGTGCCACGTGCTTGACATGGCACACGCCATCTAGACGAAGATTAATAATCAGGGAAAAATCCAACACCAATCAGAAATATTAAATCTACATAATCCATGGGATTGAACAAATCTTAGAACGAGCATTCTCGATGTTTCCAATCCTGTGTGGATTAAAATGTCACCACGCTCGAAACGTCATCGAAAGTTTGAGTACACAAATCAACCGAATGAATAATACGTTCACGCGTTGACAAATGCGATTGATTTCATTTGAAATCGGACGCATTTCACAACAGGGAAAAAATTTTCATCTGTGATCACGAATTTCCTCTAGAGAGAAAACCAAAGCGGAAACCAAAAACGAACTGACCTGCGGTGATCATTTGCAATAAAATCAAATTTCAAAACAACGTGTGCTTTACGATCCGAATTTGCATAGCTTGAAATAAACCAACGTTAAGCGATCACATGAATGGAGTATTCATTTTATTGACCTAGATATTTTTTTTCACCAATGAGATATTAAAGAGGACATTAGGGAAATCTCACAAGATCATTTAGAAGTTGATTCGAATAAATTCTGTTCCACTTGGTAAATTGGTTTTTTTCTCACTTTCTTCCGTTAACTTCATTAATACTGGTACTCTGTATCAGATAAAGTAGTAAACACTTGCGAGAAAACGATCAACCCGGCGTGATATACAAATGAGTTAAATTTTGTTTACCGAGTATTTATGAGACTGTAACTATTTTGACAGTTTTTTTCTTCTTCGTGATTCTAACATGTTATTCAAATAAAGTGATTTTCAACAGTCGAGATGTTATCTCCGAGTCAAGCATTTGAAACTTAAACAAAACTAATTTCTTATTTTAATTTGCATGACAAAATAAGATCGCTCGAGATTGTTACTACCGGTAATTGTTTTTAAGATAAAATTATACGCTATGTTGTTTGCAATAGATTGATATCTTCTGAAAACAAGTACACAAGGGTACAACGTAATACTGTATAATGAAAATATATTGAGAGGAGATTAGTTTTCCAACGATTTCAACCAGAACTTGTCAACGACAGCAATCATGTCAATAACACGCACTTCGCTGAAATATTATATATTACATCACAAATGAAACCGTACATTACTTTCATCCTTTGTAATAAAGGATGAATAAATTCTATGAACTTTTACATTTCATGCGTTAAATGTTTTTCGATCGATTTAATACCAACAATCATATCAAACGCTGTTTGAAGGTTATGTTCATAACTTATTTCAAATAATAATAGTCATCGTGACGCGTCAAATCACAAGCAATTATTTATTATTGAAATATGTTATGAAAAATTCAAAGAAACTTTCATCTTACACGATGTTGCATTATTTCTCGTTCACGGCATCCCGTTATTGTTTATTATTTCTATATGCAAGCGTTCAGCGTAAAAAAATGACATTCTTTGTCTCAGTGTAATTGAATTCATTGTCTCAATTTCTACTTATGCTTCGAATGCCATTCTTTCAACATCAAAGGGCTGCTGTAAAAAGTGCAGTCTGAAAATGTGCTTTACATTAAACATTAAACACATTGTGTCCATTGTGTGTTTTGCGTTTCTCTCGTAACATATACTCAGCGATTCTTTATGTTCGAATATTCATTTTCGTTGCAAATTTAAAAATCTGTTTCATTGCACAACAAAGCGCCAGGAATGTAAAATTCATCTATACGTTAAACTTGAATACCATTTTTGACAACGAATGTTTTTGCACCCGCACAAAACAATACTTTCAATTAATTAGCCTTCGTCAAAATAAGTGCAAGCCTTGATGATACTTTTTGATAAACAAGTTTTATTGAAATGATTAAGTGGCTGTTAAACACATCAAATGTTCATTTGAGTTTTGGCGTAAAATTACGACACGTCGGAACGAACCATTTACACAACATAATACAATTTATTACGTGTTAGATTAAATTGATATCGCCGTTTCCTGTAGCGCCATTAATTATGTCTTAAAGTTTTTTTCAATTGGAATGACAGTCGCGGTTTCATAATGCTGAACACCAACAAATTGGATTTTTCGCGTCACGAGAGTATTAGATGTCGAATGCACGAGCTAGTCGCGAGCAAACACGCTATTTCTGTATAACCCGTGTATTTCAGATAGCATCGGCGCGCGGCTCCATCATGTAAACGTAATAAAAACTGCTGCAATAAATGATTTAATCAAAAGGACGCACCCTCGATTGTTATTAAAATATGAATCACACTTATATTGGAACGTTCGACATAAGATATATCGAGATAACTCGCGCTCTCCGGGTGTGCGGAGGATTCATCGATTTTACAATTGAAAATTACAAGAAAAAGCAACGAGAATTGTCCAAAATAACTTACCCGACGAGATAAAATTTAATTAATATTCAACATTTATCGTACCGATTTGATATAAACTCTATTTTAAAATTCAATGAATTTCCCGAATGCCGCGCTGCGACTAATGCCAGTTAAAATGTATAAAGTAATAGTTATACACGGAGAAAAAAAATATTACTAAAATGACTTCAATTTGTACAAAAAAATTCCCCCAAATTGGGGAGAACTGGTTCTAGAAGACGTTTTAATTCACAAATTAACCCAATATACGGTAAAAATTTTATACTAAATT
>JAAMPD010001039.1:0-30860 GCA_025266255.1 Trissolcus basalis | reverse complement strand
CAAAAACAACAAACAAAACCATATTTCATGAAGTGAAACATTTTTTAGCATCAATAAAATGCATCAAACTTAGATAACAGAGTTAAAGCAATTTTCAACCTAGCAACAGTGAGATGCATATGAGAGCTCGATCAGAAAATTTTTGTTTCTAGTCACAATGACAATCCGCATGCTTTGCCAACGCGAAAACCCGTATTCTGAGATCCTGACTATTATCATTCTCGATAGCAGCTTGGCCTCGTTGCCTAAAGCGCTGGGACGAAATCTCTGGCTTAAGCTCAGTCTGACTCTCTCGAGCATCCATCGTAAAATAGTACGGCTTTATTAACGAGCTTTAATTAGTGTCAACTGAAACACATGTTAAAGCGCAAGCGTCCGAAATCAACAAAGTGCAACCAGAACCAATTGTATTTAGTCATTGATGCATTGAGATTGCAGAACACAAGTTTTGAAAGGGTCTTGATGGAAAACAAAACTCTACTAACAATCAACTCAGATTAAATGAACAAAAAAAGCTCCATTCAATCTTTTAAAAAAACTATACTCATCTATAGAACTTGTAATCAGAGAATTAACTAAAAGAAATAAGGAATACTTAACAACAAGTTTTTTAACAATATTTGTTCAAAAATTTAGTATGATTATTCTTGTTACTGAGTGTATTAAAATAAATTTTATAAACAGAGATTAAAACACGACGGGGAGTGGATAAAATCAAGGGGTGTACCGACGTGAAAATTCAAAGTTTGCATGTAGGCCAATCGATAGCATTGATATCCACATTGTGCAAATAAATCTGTCTCGACTTAGAGATGAACAAATGCAAATCAAGTTGCGCTTCGTATGGCAGCGTGGTGCAAGAAATTCGTTTTGATGTCAAAATAAGATAAACTATCGGTCATGTTGACGTTAAACTGACAACGCATTTACATACATTTCACTTCGGTATGTCAGATGAAGCATGATTCAAGAAGTGATGTGATCATTTAAGAGATCTGATGTCGGGGCTGTTTCAAATTGAGATCAATGAGAATTACATATCGTTTAACTTTTTAGATCACCGCGGAGTTTATTTAACCAGCGCTCTGATCTCCGATATCATCATATAAAAAAAAGAACGAATTTCAGAAATTACATCTGGATTCACTTTGGGTGTTAAATTAACTTTCTACATTCTCCCTTCGGAAGATATATAAACAGTTTAAAACGAAAAAGTTTCTTTATAAAGTTGAAAATCTGTAAAGTTAATAATAACAAATTTCAAAAACTTGAAAAGAGATCGCTTTGCGCTGCGGTATTAGTTGCAAATTGTTCATGATGCAGTGGTGTTGGTAAGTGAACAGCTTCCAAAAACAGACGTTCTTGCTGTTGTTTCCTCTATTCCTGGAGCACGTAAACGCTTTTTAGCAGCTTCACCGCGCGCAACGAAATTACAGTTCAGTAATTAATTACACATATTGTCCAACACGCTATTATGATGCTTAATTTTTCAAAACTTTCTCAAAATGTTCTAACACACAAAATGCATACTAAATGTAATATTCAATTTATACTACATATTTACCGTTGGGAATGATCCCAACTGTGAAATCAATTTAACATTCGAAGAATTCAGTAACTTCCTTTTTGTAAGACAGCAAATTTAATACATCGAATCTGTTCTTCTTCTTTTTTATTTAACTGGATTAAGAAAATGTAAAAAAAATAAGAAGAACCTTCATCTCATCCCTTTTACATTGATTGGTCGGAAAACGGGTGACGACATCTTAGTATAGTAAGCGTATACATAATTTATTGCTACGCTTGCTGGATCACATGGCACGTTTCAAGTAATTTTGAATCTGTATGCAGCCGAAGAGAAATCCTCGAGCCAATAACGCGGGTATTATTATGCAGATTACGCCCTAACCCATATTAGTTCGTTATCGCTTCTACATCTTGAATATCCACACACTACTCAGAACTCGCCGAAGAAATCCACGCGATTAAATTGTGACGAGCTCTCTGTCCAGAAGTCGTACGAATGAATCCATACCGGGTCACGACGTTTCAAGAAAACTCGAACAAATTTAGCTCCCTGGGTGAAAGAAATTACATTTATACGAGAGCGTTCAAGTAGATGTCATCTTTCTTGATTTCAACTTGAAATTCGTAGGGTCGTTAATTCGCATAATCCAGTGCCAACAAAGTCAGCCGATTTCATGAATGAATTGGACGCGCGAATAACAGACGTACAGATCGTGCAAATTCGCCGGTGACTTGGTGAGGAAAGAAGGCGCGAAAAAGGCGCCTTTATTGAAATTCGTTTTGGCTGAAGAGACGAGTGATAAAAGGTGCACACCTCTGTACACAATACTTATACAACAGTTTATGTGCCGAATGTGAACGTGAGAAAACGCTATTATAATGGCGAACATTCCCGCGCGAAGAGCACTCCGAACTATTATTAATCGGGAAGATTGGAATTACAAGCAGTTTAATACGATCGCTCGCTAAAGATGGTAATACCGCGTTACCTCTCATCAATTTCAATTGGCGATATATAATATAACTTCGGCAAAATCGATATACGATTTGAGACTACGTAATGCGGAAGATATCGATTGTTCGCCATTTATCATAATAAGGGAGCGTGTAAATGAAACGAATTAGATTCCTCTCGCGTTGTTAACAGATATCTTCCTTTGGCTCAACGACGCAATCGACAAAGGAGAACAAAAATCTGATATCGTTTTGTCGTCCAATTCACCGCGTACATAACAACACAAAAGCTTCGTGAAAAATTTCACCACTCGGTCTGAGAACATATTTCAAGTATCTATCTTCCAGCGGCATAAATGTTATATTACATTTTCTCCCTCTTGAAACCCAAATTGACTTGGCTGCGATCTAAGGTTAGATTTGTCACAGTGATATGAAATCCATCACAATAAATATATCTGAAAACGAAAAACATTGTAACTTTTTTTTTCCTTCGTATAAATATTTTCAACAACTCGTAAATCTTTCGACAGATGAGAACATTTTTTGAAATTCAAATGAACCAAATTTGTTATCTGACAATTCTGATAATCGATATAACCTATTTGGAGCGGAATATTGGCAGTCAATTTTTTTCCCCTCCTTCCTTTGCAGCAACTTCTGTCATTTGGAATATGGGAAAGTTTTGACTAAAGCTGGGAAAGGTTTCGAATTATCTGTGCAGTGGCAGTGATATTTAAACACGGTAAAAGTGATATACCAACTTGGCCAATAATTACAAGTCCGCAAATTTTACGTAAAATCATCAACCTGCCATGCCGGCTGATTACGTAACGGTTCGTCCTACATAGAGCGCTGCCAAAAATTGCGTTATAACTGCGATAAAACCGTCGACGTTGGATTTCAGTAACGTCGGAATTAACGATATTGTCCAAGTTCCTCGTCCTTTTAGCAATCGTTTATGTCGAGTCCTGCTGACCGGAAATGGTGCAAGCGATTTTTACGACGTGAACTCGGCTGATACCGCCAATATGTTGGCCACTATTTTTTTGGCGTCACTCTTTTCTGCAGCTCCGCTTCCTCATTCACGTGTTTGCTTTTTAGCCCTTTTTTAATTTCGGCTTCCTTGACTTGACGGGTTTATTCATAAATAATCCACCAACTCGGAAACCTCATTGACACAAAACACGTCTTTTTTTGAGGTCAATTTTTTTTCTTTTATTTTGAACTCCACCAACAGTTTTCTTCCAAACTGGTGTTTATTTTTAAATGGGGCATTCAAACAATTTTCGTTGGTACACAACAATTTTTCGATCCCATCGATGAGGCCACTTTATCGATACTTTGCTAGGACTCTATTTTCATTTTTGACAGACAAACGATGTAACGCAGAGGCAAGACCCGTTGTTCGCATGTCAATTTGCCTCCAGACAATGCTTCAATCAGAAGGCAAACAACGCTTGACTATGGTTGCTAGTTCAAACTGGATTGCATTTTACAGCGGGTATTTCATCGCTCTGACCACTCGTGTAGTGTATATCTATAGCTCGCTGCTGTACATACTTTGTATGAATCTATACAGCCATATCTTCGTCAAAAGCGACAGACTGTCGATCTCGGTTCTCTGGCAAAACACACGAGTTTTTTGTCTAACAAATAAAAAAAAAAAGAAGAAAAAAAAAGCCCTACAGATTTTCAACCTCAATTCAAGGTTCTGGACCAACGAAGACACATAAACTGGAATTGTTGATTAATAGGAATCATATTTGCTAACTACTGTTGGACTTTTTTCATTTTCAATTGACACTTTTTTTATGAATTTATATGAATCACGACTAACGTTTCAGGTCACCTGAAATTAACAACAGTAGGATTTTTTTTTTTAATTAAATGATTATGATCGATATCAGTTTTTATGTTAGGTTAATGTATACCAATAATTTGATATCAATTCTATTAAAAAGCATGTAAAAATGAACCACTTAAAATAACCAATCATGAAAAATTTTATTTCTCTTTTATCTTATTAATCAATATGATTTGGAAAAAAAAATTTCCATTAGTCGATTCGATTGGAGGAAAAAAAAATTTTGATAGAAAGATATTTGTTTTAAATATAACTTTTGATTGATTTTGAATTGCAATAAAGTCAATTTCAATTGGAATAATTCAACTGAAAATGATCTGTCATAGCGTGTTATATTTTTGTTCGTAAATTTTCATGATTTACAGCGTGGTGACGGAGATTATTTTGCAAATGAAATGTTTACTTATATTGATTATGTGAAACCACGTCCCGCATTCTCTTGTGGACAGTGGCATCAGCGACTATCAGATTACTCCTGAGAAATTGCACGATACTTATATGACAACAATACAAATAATGTTATGAATGATTGCGCAAGCTGTATCATAAATTATGCAAAATAGAATAAAGTAGAGATCAAAAAATCTTCTATATTCTGTTTTATTTGTAAGAACTTTTCCTCTGAATGTAATTCCACTCGAAGGTGAATTGTTGGAAAACAATGTAATTTTCGTAAACCACAAGTAACATTATTAGAAACTTGTCCTGTCTGTAATGCATTTGCAAATTATAATAGAAACAGAAATGAACAATAATGCAGTTATTAAATCGGGAGATTTAAAATTAAAAATGATCAAACACACTCTCTAAATTGATAACAATTATGATATTTTTCAAAAATTACCCTCTATAGATATGATTAATTAAAAACGTCTACAATACTGATATGTAGTTATCATTTAATCGATTTTGGAGATTGGAGATTTATTTTTGTTACCACTAATTTTTGTTTTTGACGTTTTATATATTCCGCAAATCATTTTATCGACTTATCTCTTTTGCATATCCAGTTAAATAATACGAAACAGTACTGTTTCGGTAATAATGTTGTCGTTAATATTAATAATAACTTTAGTATTATAAACATATTCTGTAGTAATCCATAGCTTCATTTGAACTCTTTAAAATGATTGTTTGTCTAAAAAGAGAAATTAGTTTAGGTTCACAGATCATAATTATTAACGCAAAACAAATATTTGAAAACAGTTCATGATAATATAATGTGAAAATAATTAAATCGACTTATTCAGTCATGCAACTACTGAAATACGAGTACGCGGAATATCAAATGATCAGTAAATTATTAGAACCAACAATTAATATTATTCAACTAAATTATGAATCCGTGCAGAATAAACAAAATCTATTATCATAGAGAAAATTTATTCATTCAGAACATTTTATTTATAATGCCTGACGTTTTAAATTTTTATGAAAAACGATATTATCAGCCCGATTAGTAAGACCTGGACCACAAAATTGACTCTAATTTTGTAATTTCATATATTTAAAAATAGCTTTGAAACTCTGCAAAATTGAATATGAATAAAAATAAAGTAAATTAACTCCTCGAAATCAGTAATTTTGGTTTGGCATAAAAAAATAAATTACTCTAATTTTCTAGGAATTACATTATTTAAGTACTTTTACCTGCGTGTGCTTTTATTATAGTGGTGGTAATGCTATTACTCTGAAATTGTAACGCCTCGTATTCGACGGTACAAACAGAGGCCATTAAAAATTAGCCGACCCGTTTTTGCTGCTTGATTCTGTTAATAACATTGACAAAGACGAGGAACTCTGTTTGGTTAACATGAAAGTGAGATTACGCGCAACTCAAATCTGTTTCTTCCCGCTAAAAATATTGCTTAAACAAATTTGAAGAAAAATACCATACAAAATCTAGAAAAATACCGGTGACTCTTTCGGACCGAAGGATATTTGAAATTTTCATTCGGCCTCTGAATCAAGTACTGCTTATCTTTCGCTTTTAGTATTTATATGTTCAAAAGCTTGCGTTTGCTTGACGCTCAAAGGGAAACGGTTTTCCAAATAACACAGGATAATAAAGCTGCGAAATAAAGAAGTACGGTTCCGGCAGGTCAGGCAATAGTGAAAGATGCACGCAAAATTTCGCTTTTTAATGTCACTTTGTGTTTCTTATTCACGGTAAATCTCTGCTTTGAAAAGATTACTTCGTTCGCTAAGTTGGAGGCTCTTTCGGATCTATAATATTCTTTTTTTTTCCTTTTCTCCTCCCCCCTCTCTCAACTCGGAATTGCCCCCCCCCACTCCTCGATTCTGCCCACCTCATCAGAATTGCTTCAACCCCCTGCTTGTCGTTGCATCACTTACAGTCTCCGCAAACTAACTTACTCGATGTACTTTTCCTTACTTTATATCCTTGGCCGTCTTTTTCTTAGCAATAGCATCACGATTAAGACAATTTCATCCGTACGACGATACCCAAAATGACACGTACTCGTTCCACGAAACCTCGTGTTATTAATCCTATTGCTACAAGAAAAATTGCACGAAACTTTTCAGTACCAAACAAATCCAAAAAGATGATTCCAAATCCCAACTTTTTTTTCTGCTTAATCCGACAGTTCGAAGGAACGGACTTTGTGCGATGAGAAAAATATTCTAATTTCACCCACTTGTATAAAGCATCACATTTCTACCAAATGAAACGAGGAATTCTTTTAACACGGCCTCAATTTTGTCGACCAACGTTGTAACAATATGCAAATTTTATCTAAATCAATTTCAACAGCGAATCCTGAATAATCTTCCGAGGAATAAATCAAACATGTGATTGACATCCTTACTTATTTCCAGATGTGACAAGTTCACAATTGTCACTACTGTGTCATCCACGGATTGTAAAATACAGTTCGACTTATTTCAAGACGAATTTCTTTGAATCCATTAAAGCATTTTTAAATTTATTATATCGTAACATGAAAAAAATGTTACGATATAAAAGTATTGTCTATACGTTACCCATTGTTGTGAAATGATTTTATATAAACTTGGTAGAGTAGAATCTTTATAAAGCATCACACGTTACCTGAAACAAAAATTAAAATACATAAAGCAATTTACTAGCAGTGTTCTTAATATAAGGTTAAATTGAATTCAATAGAAAAATCGATAGTTTAATCAGTTATTAAATATTGAAATACACTTTAAAAAGGTTCATAAAAAAACACATAAACTTTTTAATCGATAAAAGCGTTTTGAAACTGTTTGGATTTATTACTCTAAAACATCTATTATTTTATAAATTATTCGAGAACATCTACAAAGCATGCCTTAAATTAAGATGTTTGTTTTCATTGTGCAAGTGAATAAACTTTGAATTGGCGACAATATTATACATATCGATTCTCTAACTTGGCTCGTAAATGTTTTAATTTGCTATACATTTTAGAGATACTTGAAATGAGTAAGTGTGCCTAACTGACAGTGTATGATAATCAATAAAGCTTCCGTGGAGGTTCTAATGAATTTTCAATTACCCTTAGCTTCAGGCACACGGATATTTAGACAGTTTTGGAGGAATCTGATTTTAATAGTCATTAATCATCATCATTCACGGGAATTGGTTTCCAATCAGGAATGGTTGTTCGATCTGCTTTATATATCTCGCCAACCCTTATTTTATTAACCGGCACATATAGACGAAAATGAAACCTATCAAAGATCGCTTTATGGCGGAGGTTCAAATTCCGATACATTGTTCAAATCATGTCATATATTTTATGATATAATAAAAACAAAATACAATTTGTCTCTTGTACGAGGAAACACGTTGAGAAGAGCACATTGCTTTATACGGAACACATAAAATGTCAAGCATTTTCTGCTCATTGCTAAACGTACATCGTTTTTCACCTAAACACCAATAAAAAAGTTTTCCAATATAAATCAGTGGAAGCAGCAATTATTCAAATTTGCAAATATCAATTCGCCATTGCACAGTCGTTTATTTAATCGATTGAAAAAAAATGTGTGTCATTTTTATCGTAAAATATACAACATATAAAAAACCTGACAAAAAATTGCATTCGTTTCAGAGAATGTAAACAGATAGAAAGAAAAATAATAAATTTGTTTGGTTATTTTAAACCTAAGCAGTTCAAAATAGAGGCTTAATTTCGTTTGTATGAGAATCGCTCGACAAAAAATGTTTCAGTGTTTTCTCTAATCGGGAAGGATGTGGAAACGCGGAAAGCAAGCCATTTACTTGTTCCACGTCGTGTTGAATGCCACCCCACGTAGCTCTCGGCATATAGTAATCTTTCACTACGTTTCCACACGGATGTGTCCGTCTTACAAGCGAATGGGTGTGTGGACTATTTGAGGGATTTTGACTTGAAGCATTTCTGGCCGTTTCTTCTTGGTTACATCGATTATATGCTTTATATACAAAACTTTGTCTTTCGTTATTCTACTTTAATAAAGTTTTCATCCACTAAGATACTATCACGGTTTATAACTATTGTGCGGTCATAATTATGAATTCATTTTCGTGAATTTTAATGTCTGCCGTCATCCCGAGATAGACCCATTGTTTAAAACTAACATTTTCGAATATTTCACAATCCCTTAAGAGATTAAAATTATTTCTTAGTATTAGACTTTAAATTTCTTTAGCATTAGAACTTTTTTTTCATGCAGTGGCACTGCGGTGTTTTTAGATTGTTTTGATAGTTTGGGAATGTTGACGGAAATTTCTGAGCAATTTTATTTGAATCAATTTCCTCATATCGGAGTAAGTAATTGATGCAATAAATTCACCGCAACATACTCATCTTTGAAACTATATAGTTATTTTTATTTAATTGCAGACAGCAGTGCTATTTATATAAGGTAATAAAATAGATAGCAGAGGGTTACTGTAAGATATATTCTCTCACTTAGAAAATAAAAAAAATATTATCAATTATGTACCTGATCATGGAATAATTGAAATAGAATTTTTTGACTTTTTTTTATTTAAAGGTGTCATAGTTTATAATTCTAATAAACTTTTCAACTTTTTTATAATTCATTAAAGTTTTTTTTATTGAAGTTTTTAACTAATTAAAGTCTTTTTAATTAATGATATTCGAAAGAAATGGAATAAAAATTTTCTGTTCTGAGTGAAAATTCATTTCAGGATAAATTAACTTTTCGGCATTAATCATCGTTAATACGAAGGCTTTCAATCTCTATTTACGAAATACTCTGAGGAAATAATCCGTGCCGATTATTGCCAAGTTTTTCTGAACCGGATAAGATATACATAGATACTTAGAATCTTCGATGAAAAAAAATTAGTTCGCAGCTGTCACTTGGATATGTTTATGGCCAATGTTTTCTAGATGGCTGTTTATTGAAACTTCACAGAAAAAACAAACATGGTCTTTGCCACATAGACTCAAACACCAGTAAAAAAATTAATATATGTGCTGCGTCGAATATATTTTTGTAAAAATTCTTTTAGCTGATTGCGGAAATCGCTTAAAAACAACTTGCTGAAATAAATTATAAAACTACGTTGGCAAATTCACTACAAGATTACTATTACTATATATGAAAAAAATTGAATGTAAAATACAGTAAAAATCAAATATAGAATAAAAAATACCAAAATGCAATTTCACAAAACAAGCAAAATCGTTTACTTTGTAATGCAAAATTTACATAAAATTTAATTTGCATAAAACTTTAATCTCTTTTTCGTGCTTTATTTTTCCCGAAAATGAACTCTACGTTTTCCCTTAAATAATTAAAAAAAATGGCTTTCAAGTTGAAAAAAAAATTTTTACAATTAAATTAATTTATAATTCTATTAAAGTCAAAATGTTGAGAAGCTGCGATTCATTCTTAAGGAATAATTGAATAAATAGCATTCATCAAATTAACAAAGCGTGATTCACGAATTTTTAGTATTCATTCTGAAAAGTAAAGTCTACTTTTTTAAATCCAAGTCTATTGTGCTGAAATGTCAATTATGACATCTACTTTTATCCTATTTAATTCACAGAGGTGTCGAGGGATTCGGCGTGGATAAATGCGATAGTATGGAGATCCAAAAACGCTATGGAAAAGGCTCCTAGAAAAGGCAACGTCGTTCTCGACGATTGACGCGAAAACACAAAGTATTTAATACGTCGCAGCGGCACAGAAATTGGCTTTAAACGAACCGGAAATAGTTGAACAAGACGTCAAAATTTTTTCCAACCTGCGAAAGTTTGATCGCACGGTATAAAAAACTTTCTATATATACGGTTTTGTGGTAAGTAATGACAGAGGATTTAGTTTACGAAAATGTCTTTTTGCATTTCGCATGTGGAAAAATAGAACGGCAAAAAGTCTGACAGGAACAACTGAAAATATTTGAATAATTCGAAAAAGAACGTGACACTATTGAAATGAAGTTCGTAAAATTGAGATATATACGTTTTTCACATACGTTTGATTTTGTTTTGTTTTTTTTATTTTGAATGTAAAATATTCCAAGTTGTAATAATTCACCCACTTTTTGATATCCGATCTTCAATTGGAAAATAAAACAACAACAAAAATATCTACTGTTTACAATAAAATTAAAAGGTGGTGAAAATTACTTTGAAACGAAAAGTAGAACAAAAGTGGAAAAAATATTCTGACTAATTTAAAGTTTTTCATGCGATTTTTTACCACTGCAAAAATGTCAACGTTCTTCAGTGTCTCTAATTTAAATACTCGTTTTTTTTTTTTTTTTTTAATTGTCTATTTGCAGTCACAAATTTCTACCACTAAATTGTCTGGGATAAATTTTTACCTTCCTCGCCTGTAACAATAGGAAATCAATATTGTTTGTTCTGCAATCAAAAGAAGCAAAGTTCTAATCAGCTAATAGATACTTCCGTTTTTCCACGAAAAGTTCATTAACTTGCAGGTGACAGTGTTGTGTTCATTCTGATAGTCATTAAAGATATCTCGTTGCTATTGACGAGTTCAATCATCGTAATTATATTGACAATAATTTAATATGCTTAACAAATTACGTTTTGTAACAACGTAATTACAGCGGGGGCTCATTCGAACACGTTATATATTCCATGACGGGTGAATAAAGTTGATTGTGCGGAAAACGAGCTTTCAAAATATTTTCATGCTCGAATCTGAAAATAATCGGCAGAATTGATTGCATTGAACTAAAATTTGTAATATAACTGAGTGTACGAACAGTCGTTGAATGTGAATGAACAAACTCAGCCAGCATTGTCTTCTCTGTCCTTCGTCCAAAATATATAATAATGATAAAATAAAAAAAAAGCTACTCCTGCTAAAACAACCCGACAATACATTTTCTCCAAGTTTTTGTTGCGCGATAAAAGCAAGTATATTTTGCTGCCAACTTTGCTTTAACAAACAAAATAAACGTTCTACGTTTTTATAACGTGAAAAAAATTCACACTGCGTTTGAGAGACATAATATTGGCGATTTATTGTCAATTGAATTTTTTTTCTGCGTGCGCGCGATGGAAAAAAATTCTTTTGAACATTTTTTGGATTACTTTTTAAGCGACATTCATGCTCACAAAAATGGGAAATTCAATGACACTTGCGCAGTTTGGGTACCAGCTTGAAAGTCGAAACTTTTGTGTCCCAAGAGCGGGCACGTTTTGTCGCATTCATCTAGATGTATCTTTCCGTTCGATATGGGGGAACGGGCGAAAAACGGAAGAATTATGGGTTTCGGGAATCGAGTTTGGTACATAGACACCCCCTTAAACCTTTCACATTACTTTGCATTCAAAAACTCGCGGGTCATTGCCTCGTTCGCAAAATATTCGTGCTTTCTGATTTCTAAAGATAATTTCTTATTCAATATAACCAAACTTATTGTACTCATTTAAATGGAATCATTTTTTTTTTACAAACTCTCATTCCAATAAAAAACAATTCAATCAGAAAAAAGCTTCTTGACATCTACATTCGAACGGGGCATTATTTATTTACATTTACATTCAGAAAACTTTGATGAGATCACGTCATTTAAATGACAAATTGGAATTGTTCCGTCTCTTAGCAATATTGTTCGAAATACATCCGTTCAATATTCATCGCATAATTATTGCGAGATATGCTACTTTGTACGTTAAATCTCAGTGATGTATACAAGCTGTGAAATTATTGTGCCGCATTGTCCCGACCAGCACTACTCGTTGTGAACAAAAGGTAATTGGTTTGAAAAAATTGATAACAATATTTTGTTGCATTGTTAACACCATAATTAGAAACTGTCGGAGTTGAAAAACATTTCCAAATTCCACGCTTGTTTGAACTCAAAAACCAAATTTAATATATAATTGAAACGGGCGCATGTTGTTCGTTAAATCAACTCGAATTTTGTCGAGCGGTTGAACACCACGGTATTATTTTTATTTTCATAAATCAATTAGAGAGAAAGGTCGTGTGTTGACGCATTAACTGAAATCGAGACGCGACAATGCTAAAGACTTGGAAATTCAAGGTTACTTATGATCAGAAAAATGAGAGCAACAATTTGTTTTCATCTCGTCGGATGAAATTTTAATTAATCAAGTCTGCGACATCACGAAATTCTTCATGAGTCATTTTTCTTGAACCTCGCTTGATTCATCCGACAAATGGATCAAAACACAGCCACAGAGAAATCGCAATCCCCCAATTGGGAGGCATCCGAGTTTGTTGGGCATTTAACAGTTCCAGCACGCTTTCACACTAAGTAGGGCTATTTTCTGAACAATTTATTAAATTCACTCAATTGTTAGTGCGATTCTTGCATGTCAATTTGTTTCAGGGTTCACAACCGGTTGATTCTGCAAATGACCGAAAACGTTTCCTCCCGGCATGTCACGATAATGCGTATTTTCCACAATTCCCACTTACCGCGATAAAATTTGTTACAATTTTCCCGGGTCATAAAACGTTTCACTTTTATCGTCACGCCGTGGAAAAGCAGGGACTCATTCTCCTTGTATTTCATTACACAAGCCGAAAAAAAAAACGTTAAATGAAAAAGCAATTCAGAGTGAAAACAAATTGTGCATATTCGTTCGCGACGAGTTCTGAAGCTGACTGCAATTTTTATTTTTAATCGTCAAATACGCTTTTGATTATTATTTTTTTTACAGATGAACAAACAAATTCTCTTCAAAAACACATGACCAACATTTTTAGTCCTTTTAGATTGTCCGACACGAAAACAAAAAGTAAGTAAAAATATAAAATAGATTCACTATACGTTCAACCTTTTATTCTCTTCTGCAAATTTTTCTCTTCATATTATCGAAATTAAAGATATTTTCGAAGTCAAGTTAATATCTTATATGGAATAAAACTTGAAAATTTTCCAATGCCTGGTTGAATAATAAATTTTTTTTTTTTCTGTTGCAGACTTTTTCAACGGAAATGATTAATATGGTTTATAATTTAACGATCGTGACTTAAGAAAAATTTTTCTCCTTCTCGACCATATTTTCACAAAATATCCTCGAGTATTTTAATATGTTTAGAAGTAAAAGTCGAAACGTAAGAGAATATGTTTTTCTCGCTCAACGAACATTTCAGACTAAAAGCATTGTCAATAGAAGAAAAATGGCTCAAACAACTCGAAACTAAATAATATCCATCAATTGTCACAATAATGACATGTTTCATTTTTTTTTCAATGTTTCAAGTTGGTCTCGTTAGAGAATTGAAATTGGATGGATTCCAAATTATATGCATTGTTAAAGTGCCATTAAACTTGAGCAATTTGTAAATCACACACCTTTTCTTCTCAATTCAAAACAACAGCGATAAAATGACTCGTAATTGCGCAGAAAATGATGTAAACTTACACGCAATATTTCATTTGTTTTTTATTGTTCAAAGACATGTGTAAAAGGAGGCAATGCAAGAGTCGCAAACTCATGTTATTATTTAGCACGTGTGACGGCGCGCGCCCTTTAAATTTACGTGCAAACGGCTTATGCGGAGCCAGAGAATGCATGCCATTCTGTCTCATATCTTAGAAACCCATTAAAGGAGTCGCTTTGACCCGAAGGAGTATACAACTTTCCATTGTTTGTCTCCGGCAGGATATAACCGACTGTCGTTTGGTGAATTATGTTCTTTCTGCTTTTGACAGTTGTGTCAATATTATGCGAGTGTATCAATGTATCAATTATTATCAACACCATTCTCATGGCGTTTTTGCAAAATTTTACAGAGCAACAAAAAAATAAACAAACACGTTTGCCTGAACGTTTGTGCAAGTAAATAATATACTTTATTATTTTATTGGACTAACTCGACAGTAAAAGACAATAGAAAGGTACAAAAGTTGCAAAACAAGAGTACAACATCAACCCAGTTTTCGTAAACTAATTCTCAAGATAAAAACTTTTTGGATTATTATTTTGTAAATTTCGTCCCTTGGCATAATGCGGCCCCGCCATATTGCGCTGAAAATTACTTTTTCAGTGCGATATTTTTTGCGCCGTTAAGCGCCGCGTCGAGATTTAATGTCGTACTTGTGAAATTATAAATATGAGATGTCATAATAGATTTCATGCTGGGAGAATTTTCTGCGGCCAACTTTTTGAACGTGTGCCACAAAACAGTTTTGACATATATTTTTCATTGGATCAATTGATCCAGCGACACCGATTTTTCACTGAGAGTTGAGACTATTATGGAACGTGTCACTGTTCATAACCACTTGTCATGTTGAAAGTTTTGTATTTTTCAAAAAAAGGAAGAATACGAAAATGAAAAAATCCAGTTAGCTTGAAAAAGTTTCTGAAACACGCGTAATGTATCCCCGAAGTTCCACAATGCAGAGTACATCTAAATGTCGAAAAAAGTGCAGTTCATTTGAATGCACAAAATCGTGTGGCTCGATATCCGCTCTAATTCTTTCCCATCAGAGCCAAATCTGTGCATAAAAGTTGCGAACAATTTTTATTTGTTTGTATATGCACACTCATCTTGTATATTTGTTTCGCCACAAATTTATTCATAATTTACTTCATGTGCCAAACAGAAAGGCAAGATTCGAATGTATTCAAAAAGCAATTTCTCGTTAACTGCCGTTTCTGTGAACTCGGGTTTTCCAAAATCGCTCTTCTTGCAATTTAAATTCAAGGATCAAATGAACACATCCTCTGAGTAACGTACACAAAGTGTACACACGGTGCAACATGGTGTTACAAAATTTCAACGTTCAAATGTTCCGGATGAAATTTCCGAGAAAAAAAAAATTCCAAAACAATTTGACAGTATAAAAAATCAGCACAACATTGGACGACTGTTTTCGGTTATCGTTTTAAACGTCATCCATTTGATTCGTCAGATTTACATGAAACGTTAAAATTTCAATGAAGATGCTAAGAATAATTAATATTAAACGCATTACACATGAGTTATGCATTTCGTTGCAACGTTCGAGTATCAAATAATGATAAAACGATATGACAAAATTTGAAAATTTAATTATGCGACTTGAATCCTTTGTTAACTCACGAAAATTGGACCAATCGAAAAATCAATTTTTAACGCGATTACATTGTGTAGAGTTTGAAAGTGCATTAATTCGCAATCATTTTGACGCAATCAATTGTAACGCAGTGCGAAATGCAAAGTACACTTGCCCGGGCACTTTTTCAGCTGTTCAACGATTGCAACCAGTTTCTGTCATTAAAAATTTGCATGTTTGCAATTTAACGCATTTTAATATTAGCGCATTAAAAAAAAGGGCCATTCGAACTGGGGAGCTCTTGACATGCGCGTGCATAAGCGGAAGCTCTTTTTGGACGTCGCGTTAAAAGCATAAACGTATTTTCGCCCAATTAAAAGGCCGAAGCGAATTGACCGATTCGCGACACGACAAATGGTATTAAATTTATACCGTGCCCGCGCGTGTAAAATTACAGACTGAGGCCGGTCAAATATTACCACACAATAAACTATAAAATTCTGTTTGCGGCACACAACCGCCCACGCCACGTGATTCATGTCCCGAATGAGTCGTAAACGCGAGCAGCCACTGATTATTTTTTACTCGTTCCTTCCCAGCCGTGAAATTTGCGAGTTAAATAATAGTCATTACGGGCCTCGCGAAGTCTTTCTTGTGCCCTTCCTTTTTTTCTATCGTGTTTTCTTTCTTTATCATGTTTATTAATTGCGGGATGACCCGTACTTTTTTTCATGGAAACAAATTTCGCGAACCCATATTATGAATTTATTATGGGTATATTGCTAATTAAGGTAGACAAATCTTCAAAATCCAGGCTTGAAACATATTCATAAAAAAGTGAAGTTTAAAACCAAACGATGCATTTTTTTTTTCATAAAGTTTTATATGCCACATGTAACAACATGTACTTTATTTAATTAATTTGCTTATCAAACTGAATATTCAATGGAAGTAAAAAAATGCAACGTAAGTTTTTTACTTTTATAACACTTTTCTCCCTATGAACAGATCATTTTGATTAAATGATTTGATTTACTTTATTATTCAATATAAAATTTAACATTCAAGATAATATTATTTGAAAGTTGAGATAAGTATTACGGATAAAGTAGGATTAAAAATGGAGAATAAAATTTTTTGAATAAGCTCGAAGAGTGTCGTCCGAGAGCTAGATTCGCGGCCTAGTACACAACTATGTGCCCTCGTCCAGCAAATGAAAAGTTTTCTTGCTTTACGAGGAACCATATAATCGGGGTTTATGACGGATGCAAGTGATTCCTGCAATCGCATCACGTCCTTCAAACATGTGTTTCTTTCTCAACGCCAGCACGCTATTTTCCCGTTATACTCAAGGGATGTCGGTAGTTAAAGGTGTAAGTGCGTGATCTGACCAAGAAACCCCGGCTATATTTTTAATCGTTCATCGCCTTAATTGCCCTCGACGTAAAAAAGACAACGACAATCAAGAATAGCGACATCTCAACTGAGTCGACAACACGATCAGGAACTTCGTCAGCAGAGTATAAACGTGTGTAACAGTTTGAAATAAAATTTTAAAACTAATTCAAAATTCCAACTGTAATCCGATTAAATATGTTAACTTCTATTAGATTTATTTCAAGTACACCGACGGATTTATACGACGGTATGATATAAAAGTGAACGCACCAGTGAACGACCTTAGAATAAGTTTATGATTTGCATATACTTTTTCGACCAAAAAAAAAAAATATATATATATATAGTGACGTAAAATTGATCAAATTTCGTTCACGAATAATTTTACGTTTATTTTTGTAACTTTTTTCGAACCCATCCAATCAATTTCAATTTACTCAAAATGAAAACCAAAAATTAATTAAAAAAAGAAACGAAAAAAAAAAACAAATTAATCAACTTTGAAATGTGATATAAAATTTTTCGAGAGATGAGACAAAATTTCGGAATTTCAACAACGTAAATGCACTGTAAGATATAATTTGAATTTATAAAATTTCACAGCTACGACGATGCTTTTCACCGGTATCATAAAACATGTAAAATTTGAATCGCTCGAATATATGCTCTCACTCTTATGTTTATCCTCCGTGAGGCGTTATTAAATAACAACAGCATGATTAATAACAAAAATGTAATCAACGAACACACGATAAATTTCGCGCGACAATAAACGAATTCTTACGGCAAAGTTCAAACATTCATCGCGTAAAGAATTAAACCGATAAATAAGTACTGAGATTTTCTCCGACCGGGGGCAGTTTCTTGGCCCGACGCGACTCAGCGCGTCTCTAAAACTTCAATATCTGAATGTCGCAGGACACATTCGGCTCAGAGAGAAGAACATTGTGCAAAATATTTTTAAATAATTGACATCTTCTGAGCGCTAAATTTGTTCCCTCACATTTGTTCTCCCAATAACTCAATCGAAAATGAGAAACTTGCTCGATCCTTTTTTTTTTCTTTCCCAGTGACCATGTCGCTTTGCAATATAATTCCTGGGATCTTATTAATTTAACGCCGCCGAATCGTGATACATCGCGCCAAGTGTATTTTATAGTTTTGTCCCAAAAAAAAAGAGAGCCGGCCATTTCGTTCTCGTACGTAAAATAGAAACGAGTTCGCAACGCGTTACATCAATACGCGGATGAAAACGTCGCACATATACGGGCCATGATAGCGCGCTCAATACTCACGTACTCCCTTGGGAAACGCTGGCACTAAAGTGAAATGACCGCAATGCCGAAAGAAAAGATAACCCTGAAGGGATATTACGCTATCGATCATAGAGACGCAATCGCGGACGGAGAGTCGACGCGCCTGATCGAACACGAGATTGTCATATCCGAAAACAAGCATTGTCATTTGAAACCCATCACGTCGCAGATACAACACTCACGCCAGACATTCAAGCTTCTTCCAAATTGACCGACATTAACGTACAAAAGCGCGCCGAGTGCCTACAAATTATTTTCTAAATGTTATTGATCGTTCGTTTCTTTCGACGATGTTATTTTGTTTCACAGTTTTTTTTTTTTTGTTATTTTCAATCTCGATTCGAGGAGATGGTTTCGTCGGAGGCTGTATTAATGGATCTCTGGAAGTTGCATGTATACTCACATGATTGCATTGCGATTGTGTACATTTGTTTTAAAACTATGACTTTTTAATAAGTTTGTCATTGTTTGTTCCATATTACTTTGTTGAGGACTGCTTCTGTGCGCGGAATGAAAAAGTTAGCCGGAGTCTGATTGACCCAAATGTAACTATATGGAGATTTAATAAAAAATTATACGTCGTTAAATGAAAGAAAATATGATAACAGAAAAAATTGCTTCCATGCGCCGCAGACTGAGCTATATTTTTTTTATCCTCTTTTTTTCGCTTCGAGTATTTAATTTCTGTTGCAAAAAATATCAAGTATCAGTTCAATTTGATAATCGTTTTTTATTGCAAAATGTGATACGCAAGTCTTGTGAATGTAACTTATTTGAAACAAATTTTCAAAGTATTTTATCAAACATTCGATATCATATGGATTTCTTCTTTTTTCCCTCTCGATTTTATCAATCTTTCATGAACTGGTCGATCTGTCAATGGTCAATAAAAATATTAATTCAGTTCGAATGAGTTTGGAATGTCGCGGTTTTGTGAAAAACTATTGGGTTGTAAGGAATTCCTATACACATAAATGCGGACGCCATATATCATACTTTTTTACTCGGTAAGTGTAAAAACGTTGATGTTGCTAATGTCATCTCATAACAGTTATAATTCAAAGTTCGTGACAACTGCGCATGAAGTGTGTTTCAACGCAACATTGTAGTCTGCTTTCTGCATGCCCCTTTTCCAAAGTCGAGGAGAAAGTCTTCAAGATTGAATAATATGCACAGGAAATCGTTTCAAAAAGTGGAAATCCATTACACACATTCAAAACTACAAGCTACACTATTTCATTCAAAAAAGTTTCCCCAACCCTTCAATTAATCCTGTCTTTTATATTTTTGTTAGTCAATTTTTTACCCAATATTTTTTTTTTCGTTTCTATTTTTTTTGCTCGTCTTCTTTTTTCAAATTACCAAAATGAACTACCAGAGAGATGCACTCTCGATACGAAAAAAAAAGTAATAATAAAACCTCACAAAGCGAGCACCTAAAATAATTTGAATTTTACTTGAAACGCTTTAAATTCCTCATTATATTAATGCATCCCTCGTTGAGTAGCGGTACTCAAATCAAATTACGTGATTTATGAACTGTACATTATGTTTGAAAGAATGTTTCAGTCTCTTTCTCAGGTGGTTTTGTATGGCAAGACATTTTATTTGGTACTTTTGAAAAACGTTCGTGGGAACATAAGCAGTATTGTGTTACAATTCAGGCACGAGCCAAAGAGCCCTCGAGAGAAGTATATTCAGCGTTTAGTTTTGTCGTTGGCGTAGCATACAATTAGAAGAGTACGTGTACGTCAACTCCAATTCTAAATAAGTGGATGATCAGTGCTAACAAAATAAACAACTGCTACAGTTAAGGATTAATTTATGTGCCTTTCAACATTGAATAGTTCAGTAGCTGATTTTCTCTCATTCCGTTATCTATGTTTTTTATTTCAAATTGGACACATAATATTTTGTTTGGTACCGGTAAACAGCGCGAAAGAAGAAGACCTGTGTTTTTGAATATTAATAAAACGTGAATAAATAAAAGCTCGAATTTTCAATTGAGTTGTTTCTTTATAAACATGCTGACTATTTTTCAAATGAAACTGAATAAAAGCAAAGTTCATGCTTTGTAACTTCACAACCAGAAGAGATACGTGATCAGTCATCGATTTTGTTAACAAATGAAATACATCAATTTTTGTATCCTTTTTTCCTCTTTATTATCTCATTTAATTGCCTATCTCTGGATAAAGCTATACACAATTTATATTCATATAATATAAACAATGATATATCCGAGAAAAAAAGAAGTCCCTGAATAAATATAAAATAAAGCAAAAATCGCCAATATTTTTTCATTATCAAAAGTACAATGCTGACAATTTAAATTCAACCGCACTGGATTCATGGAACTCATAGGAAATACCAAATTTTTTTTATCCGCCGAACCGAGGTGTATACCTTTTTCCTAATTTTTTTTCCTTATTTTTATTACATCGCCTTTTCTTAGTAAACCAGCAATTTAGTGTTTTTTCTCTCTCACTATTTTCATCTGACTTGTCTAATTTATGAGAAATACAATAATACCTTTTAGTTTCGTTCGTAAAAGATTTGTACGCTTCCCTTGTATTCAAATTAATATGTTTAACTTCAGGAAACCTTGTCGACTTGTTCGTCTCGGAGTCGAAAAATCATCTTTGACAAAAGTTGATATACCGACAGGTAAAAGTTGTAATGCACCGGTTTTTCCTTTCTTTTTCACTGTTCCGACTGCGCCGTCTACCTGTTTCAGAGCGCTTCAAAAGCAAGGTGCCGCACACACAACACAGAAGTGGCTTTAGCGCCTTCATAACGGTCAGCCGACTATTTGCAATTATACCACGCGTATACCATTCTTTAAGAATTTCAGAATCGTTCCCTTTGGCAGGATCGCTTTCCCGATACTTCACACTATTCGACTAAAAAGTAAACGCCTCCGTTTAGATTTTCACCTGCCGAACCGCACTTGTTTCATTCATTCTCCACGGGAGTTCATTAAAAACAATGCCACACATTCTTTGATGTAAATCCCATCCGTTTCAAATTTTTTTTAATATTCATAAACTTTCTAATAATTCAATCTCTTTTTCAAAATAAAAAAAATCTTTGGAATTTGATCAACAACCTTTTTCAACAAACTTTTTCACGATTCAATTGTTCAACAAAATCGAATTTGAAATTAAATTTCTAAGGATTTAAAAAAAAACTCTACTTTCACTACTTGAACAGAGAGAAATGTTTTTTTTTCTTCTTCTTTTGAACATTAACTCTGACATCTAAGGGGATAAACTTTTTAATTTTAAACAAACACTGACAAACCACAAGGTGCACTTTAAAGGATAGACCCGCATTTTAATATCAAATGACTTGCACATCTGTTGGACGATTCAATAGCAAACATATTGTTTTGCTTACAGAGAGAAGGTGTTATTCTAACCGCCATCCATTTGTTACAAAATTTGTTTATTTGCATTACGAAGCGAAAAAGCAGCGAGAAACAATGAGCCCCGGCAATGGGGGCTATTACTTTGACAAGCTGAATGCCGTCATATCGGAATTTCGAATTTTCTCGAAAGAACAACAATACCTGCGGCTCAGCGGGCTTTCGTGTCTACCTTTCGTCAAACGGCAAGGTGAGACAAGGACCGGATATGACGGACCCACAAGGTGTTTGAGGCGTCTTGGAAAAGGCGCTCGCAAAATCTGTAATAAACTAACTGAACAGTCTCGTTGGGTTCATCGTTTGCTCATAAAAGAGCCGTGGAATTCTCCGCCGAACGTTCCTTACCACCAGACATTCACAAACTAATTTTCAAAACGTCTCAAATCATCTTTGTCCAATAAAATGAAGAAAAAACGAACCGACAGAAAAAAAAGTGCATTTTCATGTCCGTTATTCCCATTCCAATAGCGAAAAATATATCTTCTGTCAACTTTTTAATTTCTGTAGCACAAAAGAAAAAGCGTGATTGTGATTTCTTGTTGTAAATTCAACTTGCTTTTCTTTTGAGCCAAAGATATCATCTAACTGCAAATCTAAATTATAATTGTAAGTTCATCTGCGTCATTGCTGTGTAGATAAAGTTGTGTTGAGTGGAGAAAGGACACTTGAACCAGTTTACACAACTGTCAGGTACCGTACCCGTTTCACAATTAGTGTCACTTGGTACTTATTCTGGCACATCCTGTTCCTGAACATAAATGATAAGCGACAAAATAGAACGATCATAACATTTGTTCTCATTAAAAAATCACATTCAATTTACTCTAAAATGAGTTCGAACAAAAAATGAACCTTCTCAAATTTTCATTAGTGCTAGCAATTTTATGATATATGATATAAATCTATATACCTTGGTCAATGATAAAACACTTCGGATGTGTACTTTTCAGCGATAAACGAATTATCCGTCGACCCGAGGAGAGAGCTCAAAACAAAGAAATGTGCAGCCGTAAAAGAAACACACGATCGAACATTTGTCATAAAGTATGTGAGTGTTTTTTTTTCTTTTTTTTGTTGTGCTTGGAAAAACGTATGGTGGCACGTGTGCATGATGAGAGATATACCGAATTGCGATGTTTCAGAGGCGCTGTCGTCGAAATCTGATACCACTATTAGTCTACTTCAGTTCCTTTAAGTTTTGAAAAGCCACACACGCAGAAGAAGGATTAGCACAACAGGTATACGGCACAGGCCCCGAACCTGAAAAGGTACTTTCATAGCCGACATTAACAAGTCACAGTCTGTTCATTTAGCACGGAATCAACGTCGCTTTGTTGCTGTTTTGTAGGAGCTTTTTATTCATACCTTCGCGAAGCCGTGAGAAGGTCAATCGACTTTTATGATTCGTCGGATCGTGAAAAAACATTCAAAGACAACAAACAAAACAACGCAAGAATAATAAAAAAAAATCAAATTACCCCGACAGATGCGCACGATCTGATGCATTAATTTGATTAGAACGCGAGATGATAATGGTCGCGTGGAAGTGATAATAAATGTGCACTTAAAAATGTGAAAACAAAAAGGTGGAAGGGAAAAAAATTTTTTTTTCTCTCTTTTTTTTCAAGACGCAATGCAGACAAGCTATTTACATATTTATATGACGTAATTGGATTCTAAAAAGGCACGTTCCACAATAACACGTTGCGGGATTTAATTGAACGCTATTGTCGACGAATATTACAGCGTGCAATTTGGACGGATCGATGGCGAAGGCCTTCTCTGCCGGTCGAAAATAATAACTTCGTTTTGTTATTTTATTACATAATGCGAGAGGCTCGGAATAAAAACCGCCCGCGTGATAAACAATTCCGCCGAAAAAGTGCGGCATAAACTGGCGAGGGAGAGGGGGGCCCTATCGTCGTAACGCGTCCGTTTCAGCCCGACCGGAGGATGGTTTCCTTTTTCGCCGGTTGGCTCGTATAAAAACTCTGTTTCCTTATTGCCCGGGATATGGCGTTTGAAATTTCCATAAACAAGCAACAATGAGGCGCCCTCGAAGAGCACAGTCGAAGCCAGGCGATCGAATTCAATGCCGAATTTCGCGTCGCTGAAAAAACACGCCGCCGCAGAATCTTTTGTCGCGTGGCGCACAAAACATCATATACACCGGAGGCGTCGGCATCGAAGAGCGGAGAGCGCCGGTGATGAAATTGTTCGTGCCGACGCGCGCACCCGGTGAAAAAATATTTGCGAACCGATACGGTGGTACACACTGCGACGGGCAAATCTTGTCTGCTTGTGTCGAACAAATATATTTAGAATTGATGAAGTGTTCGTCGCGATTTGTTGAAAATATTTGCGCTTTATTGACGAGGGAGGTAAACGCAATTTAAAAGCATGCATGCAGAGAGTCGTCACAGGCGACGACACGTAACCATTTTTCATTCCCCAACAGCCGGAACCTTGGCTTATAATGATTTTCTAATGGGTTTCGCCGCCCGTTGCGAAAATCGATTCCGTGATAGTTAACCCGCGAGGGATCGAGATATCAGAGCGAGAACGAGAGCTCAAAGAAAAAGTGATCCTTTATATCAAAAAACGCTTGGAGAGCGCCGCCCGCCAGACGCGCCGATTTCACTCATCGCTAATTGACGCGATTGTCATTACTCAAGTTCGCGCGCGCCCAACCGACCCGACAGATATGGCGACTTATTTTTAGGTAGCGGCTCAAAACGAAAGCGCTTTTGAAACCCAAGTACCGCGGAATTTATTCCCGAGATACACGCGAGCCATCTGCGCGGGCTTTTATTATCGGGGCGATTCATACGCCAACCCCGCGAACATCGAGAAAAGAATCGTTTGACCTCGATTCGCTCGAGTGTCATAATTGGGGATACTTGATGCTAATTTATTAATCATCGATGACGTCACATCAAAGGTACGAGATGCTCTTAAGGAACCGGCATTGCTTGAGCGGAAATATATTTATACGCCGGGATGAAGATCATATCAAAAGGATGATTTAGTCAAAGACCATGTTTTTGCTTGGATGAAATTATTGAAAAACGTTGCGTCGTCTTCTGCAGATTTAAAAAACGATTGCACTAAAAATATGATTCCAAATTATGAGCTTTAATATATACTTTTCAATGCGTTGCTCTCTCTGCGAGGACACCGAACATGTTACTGCCGGAATGCCAACAATGTGCGAACAATAATTTTTTTTTTTTTTTTTTCATTTCAAAATAAAAACAATTTCTTTGTAGTGTTCTGCTTCATTTTAGCTTTAATAGGGAACATAAGCTGCAGGAAGCCAAACCAGTTGAATTTATATTGATAACGAAATTCCAACGGTCGGGAATAACAGTTTTTCGAAAAAGGTGAAAAATGTTTTTTCAACAAATTGAAGATTTACTGATAAGGATGAATTATTTATATGGTTGAAAAAACTTTCTATAGTCTTATGTTGACTCGTTTGATGATTATTTTCAAAGATCAACTATTTACATTGGTAATAACGCTGAACATGAACTCTCTACATTTTATTATAGATATAGTTAAGCGAATGGTGAGTCGGAACATATAAATATATTCATATTATCGTTCGGGATATATTGCCACGGACAACCTATCTCTACGTTCCATTCCACTTCAACATTTATAAACCATCTGATGAAGGGTTTCTTTAAAAGTGCTTTATGCAGTGCATAAGCTCTCCGTACGTGCGGCAAAATAACGAAAATCTGAATAATGCAAGATTACTTAGAGCTTCTTTGAGCAAAACAAAAAAAGTATATACTTATCACGTGGAATATATTAATACGTTTCTAATCAAGTTTAAATGCGATATTAATATGCTAGCGACGAAATGCTGAAACTCGGCTTAATGTTCCCGAAGAAATTTATTCTTGAATCCCTTGCGACTCATTTAAATAAATTCACCTACACAAGTTCAAACACAAAACTAACGTTCCAACGGGAGACTCAAAAATCTATCCGCTGGATGTATCAAATTGTTCAGCGACGAGTTTCTGATGGGACTGATTGGAGTGGAAAAAATTTTTACAGCCTCGTCGCTAAAAAAAAAGGGAGAAACAACTAGACGGGAAAGACGCATAATTTGATCACGCGAATTATTTCGTCTGTGTTAATCGAATCAAACTCTTGTCGCCTGATGGATATGACAGGCAAAATCAATTTATACGGTTTTTCATGCAAAATATTACTGATTGATTGTCAATTATCTCTGCGTGTGTGAGATGTCCCAACGAAATCGTATCTACTAAAGATATAAATTCAAATGCGAAAAAGAATATAAATGTGATTTTAATTAATTCGACCCTATCGATCTCATGATCGATTGACAACATTTTATCTTTCTACATTCGGTTTCTGCTGCCGAAAGAAAGTAACAAATTTGTATGGGCGTCGTTCCTTTTTTATCGATTTACCAAAACGAAAACAAATAAAAATTGTATTCCCTCAAGTTGAATTTTCAATTTTCTGAAGATGCTTGCTGATATATTTTTCTCTTAATGATTCTACACACGTGTAAATGTGAAAATTTCGTTAAACAATTCGAGAAAGTGGCAATAAAAAGTTAAATGTAAATGACACCTTAGAGACCAATGTTCTATGTATGAAGTCATTTTTATTCTACCCATCACACTGCAATGGAAAAAAATGTTTAATGCGTTTATTCAGTATAATGGTCTTCATTATACTCCGTTAGCGACATTTAAAAACACTGATTTTCGCGTGATAAAAGCATATACGAAGGACTTACGTTCTGATCATCAGATTATTTTCATTGATGAACTTTGTGCAACAAACATCAATTCGTTTCAAAAAGTCGAATTTTCCTTTTCAAACTGTAATTCCTGATTACATCATTCCACTTTGATTCTCATTCAAAGTTTTGTTTTCAATCGTAATCTAAATAAAATTCGAAAAAATCCTGAGTTTTCTGTTTTATCTTTGACACACGTTTTTGACCAATTACCCTCATGTTAACATGACCATAACTTTTTTTATTCAACAAAAACACAAAGTTCACAAAGTGAAGGTAAAATTTTTTTTAGAAATCGATTTTAAAGAAAACAAAAAAAGTGAAAACAATTTTTGAATGATCACATCGCCTCAAGGGATTATAGAATGTTGCAAACCCTTTGATCAGTCTACTTCTATATTTAAACTCTAATCGAAACATTATTCATTTAAAAATGGCAAAACAGCTTTGTGTTGCTTAGCGACCTGCATGCACGGGACTTTTGGAAGTCAGTAAACAAAATAGACGCAAAATATGATGATGCTTATGTTTCATAGAAAATGATTGCACAGACGTATTACGTTCAGTATGTTTGTATTTAAAAAAGGTGTGAGCACATAAAATCATATGCTTTTCTATGAAAGAAAAGAAACATACAAAGTATGAAAAAAAAAAAAATTTTTTTTTCAAAACAAGTAAGATTTCGCGATGACTAATGAGAGCGTGAACAAATTTTCAGCAGTAAAAAAGTGAGACGAACGACGACAAAATATACGAGGGCTCTATAGTCATTGGCAGATTAAAACGAGCTTTGATCTCAGACTGCGAAAAAGTATGCGGTACGTGGTATTCATGAAAATATTATCAAAATAAAAATAACCGAGAATATACGCTCATTTTGAGAGCAAAAAATTATACAGAAATTGCGGCAATCACATACGTCGTCGATGCAAATTTGAATCCTCAGTTGATAACGGAATCGAACATTAAGTTCGCAGTTGAGTTCATAGTTCATAATTCATAGTTAAGGTACTAAACTAAGCTCCTACTCTGAATTACACAAACGCTCCAGTTTATTAATACACATACGTTAACGTATCGTTTAATGGCATTGCGAGCATTAAAAGGAAAAAGTGAACGTTATTTTATTAAATAATTTATATAAATGCGGAATGAAATATGCATTGAAACGTGCACGAATCGATTATACGAAACAAAAAGATGCGTTATTGTTGAAGCAAAAGAAATGCACTAAACTGAATATAATGCATTTGCATTAACACCATTTTTGTGTTACAAATGTGAATAATCAGCATACAAATCAGAAAAACTTCTTTGATTGACAGACAAAAAATGTTAATTGGCCTCCCTGACAAGTGTTTGTTCTTGTACTGTAATTTTTCATCGGATCTGATATTTTCATCTACTGGTTAATTTACATCTTCAATGTGATATTTATGTTAATTAAAAAAAAATTGGTAAAGTTAGGCAGAATGAATACCAGTTAATATTTTTTGTGTACAAAAGTTTTGATTAATTAATATTCAGTGATTTTTCCGATCCAATGCTCCTGCAAAATTAACACATCCTGGGATCAAATTTTGAAGCAATTAATTTCAAAATATTGAATTATATATTTGACCTATAAACATATATCAAGCTTTTGCACTTCCCGGAAATCTGAATTACTCATAATGAAACGTTATGGTTTTACTTTGAGAACGTACATGGTATAGTATATTTTAATTGTTATTGTGTTTTACTTTATAAAATCTACAAAAATTTAAAACAAGGTAGTACGCGTACGGTGTATTTTTAATAAAATTATTAATTAAACTGATTATCACGTCAAATTTTGTTATCCTTTAAAAATTACATTTGCATCAACTTTTAATTTACTTTGTACACTTGAAAGCTACTTAAAATCCATCTTCGCGTAAGTATAACAATACAGCAAAAAAGAGCAAGCTAGAGTTTTCATTAAGTATTGATTCCGAGCTTTTTTCTGCTGAATTATTGTATTATTCACTTGCGCCGTTGTTTTTATGTTAATGTTTCTCACCGCAACTTTGAATTATTCTTCTATTTCCGCCACAACCGATTTTACACTTTGGACCGCATAATCAACTCGATTTTTCTCGACTCCCGAACGATATTGATAGACCGACCAAACACAAACAAGACAACACTCATTTTTCAACACTTGTCAAGGAAATCGTGTGCCTAAACATTAACCCTAATATTCTCGTCAATCTGTATCTCCAACTCAAAATTCACAGAACCATAACTAGTAACCAAAAAAATTAAAACTGCTCGAATAATAGCCATAGCAAATGAGATTAATTCGTTTTGTAAATTATAATTCAAGCTTCATGGAAAAAGGATTTATTTTTCTCTGAATAGCCGTGAGAGATAAATCCTTGGCCAGAAATCAGCTTACATTGTTTGAATGTAAACGTGTGATGTGATTCAATGAATATTGTGCAACTAAATAGGTTCTTTTTACGATTGCGAAAAAAAAGTATTAATGATATAATTCAACACCTTACTTAATTCTTTAAATAAATAAAACTTGTTCATTTCATTTTCATCAAGTTCTGCTGATAATTTAATTTGTCAATCAACCCCCACGATTTCCCATCTTTAATATCTTCTAAGAAATAATTTTCATTCAACCCGGTGAAAACTAATCTAAGAAACGTCAATAGATTTTTTCCTCCAAAAAAATATCAGACGATGCGAAAAACTGGGACCTAACAAATTTCTCACAAAATCAGCCACTAATTTTCACTTTTCTAGTTACGGTTCGGGTTGGTGCTTTTCTTAAAAGTTTCGTTTGGCAGACAATTGGCGAAGGCTGAGGAAAAGAATTTCCGAAACTTCTGATTGTTCAAGACTTTACCCTCGAAGGCGACCCCTTCGGTCCACAAATCACCGTAATTTCTAAGAAGTTCGATCTTACCGGAATGATAGAGTTTCCTTCCATGCTCGTGGTCTGTGTTTAGTAACTAGATCAATCCAAGGGGATCGTTCGATCACAACACTTTTTGTATCATACGTTTAAACCAAAAACCATAAAACTGAAACCGAGAACTGAAACAACCGGAGCACCAAAATTTATAGCAACATACACACAACGCGAACCGTCACACAGAAACCGAGAGGCGAAATGTCAAAGTCAATTGGGAGAAACGAGTCAAGACGAATGACAAGTGCTCGCAGGGGTAAGTACTGTCATTGGCAAAGTGGGGCAAACAGTGAGTACAAACCTCGTGGTGGGTTCGGTGCGCGACACGTGACTGTACGCAGGTGAAACATGTACACGATGTCGTCGGGCGAAGGTGCGCCGCGCGAATGTGCGGACGTCCCGACGCCTGCAGGCGCCTAACGTCGTCCCTTGGCGCCCGGTGGAGGGGCTTGCGGACGAGAACAGAGGAGAACCCCCGAAAGCACCACACCACCGCTCGTCGCGTCCCTCAGTCGCCTCTGTTCCGCGCAAACGAGATGGGCTGGATGCTGATTTCGGTGCCTGCAATGCAAACATAATGCTGAATTATTTCAGTTACACTGTGAAGGCGCGCGTTATTTAACAACAACAACAACACAACTCTTCGGCAGTATTTTTGCTGATTGCTCAGCGCGCCACCAGAAGATAATCATTACATTCAATAGATCCATTTTATGTGTTATCAATAAAATTAGAATCGATATAAAATAGAATAATTGGTGGATTAATCGATGCTGAAAGCGCCGAGTTTATTGACAATTATCGAATTCGTTTCGTTCGAATTACTTTGCGTTAACCCAAATTGCAGCTACTAAAATTGTACCGCAGTTATGCTTAAACAATGTAATTTCAAATACCGCAACGAAAATTACAGCGCTGAAAATATGTTTAGCAAATTCGAAATTCAGTTGTGACTTTAATCAGCCTTTTCTAACTTGTAATACATTTTTGAATCAATCGATAAAAAAGTTGCTGCGACGGCGAATAAAAAGAAACAAAATGATTGAACAGCTATCATGAAATTTTCACCGTCTTCTTTTCTTATCTAAGATAACATCACGTCTTTTTCAATGTATAAAAAATAACATAATTATGTAATGTAGGAAAG
>JAAMPD010001038.1:0-30929 GCA_025266255.1 Trissolcus basalis | reverse complement strand
AAAAAGTAGTATTGTTATTTTTTTTTTTTTTTTTTGTATAAACAACTGTAAATTATTTGTTTTACCTATTGAATTTATAGCTTGATATGCACAGCATGGAAAACGATTCGCAAGTTATTATTCGCGTTAAAAATATATATAATATATGAAGTTGAAAAAGTCAACTGTGCTTTTTTTTATCACAATTATCCCTAAATAACATAAGCCTGATAAATTCAGCACACGCATGTTAGATCGATTGAGTTAATTTGTGCATGCAGATCTATCGCGACGATAACTGCTGCTTTTTATAGAGCCAATATCGCGCCCTTTAAATGCAAATCTGCGGCCGAAATCACGCGACGCTGACATGCCAAAGAATCCCCGTGACACATTCTATATATGCGCAAATCGACGAAACACTCTGTATATACCACTCTTCTTTTTTTCTGTCTTTCCTTTTTTATTTATTGCGCGAAGCCTTTTAGTTCCGCGGTATGCAACTTTGGATAAGTTCGCTTAACAACACTTGCGAAAAACCGATGAGACTGATACGCCAACTTTTGCACACTTCAACAAATTTGATTGGATTTCAGCACACAGAGCTTGTGTTTACTTACTGCATTTCTAACAGTCAATTTTTCATTCGACCGAATTCGAGCATGGATTTTCAATTAAAAGATCGCCGAGAAACAATAGATGAAAAATTTTTTCAAACTTTTTCAAATTTCACGTTTGCAGTGTGAATCAGAACGGAAATTGTTTTTTTTTTTCGCAATTTCTTTGTACTGAACAGAGTTAATGGTTGAATCAATTCGAAAAGATTCGAGAATTTGAGTTTAATCAAAAATCGATCAACGTGCTATGAAATTTAAAAACGATAAAGAATGCGAATTTTCATTATAGTTGTTTTTTTACATGCTTTGAAAATATATTATACATTAATCGTATCTTGCCTGCACTTTATTCGCAAATATTGAAGCTTTGCCAAACAAAAGCAGCTAAAAGTATATGCTCCTATATTGCCCTCTATTTTCACTTTAATGTACACTCTGTTATGTACTTTATTAGTCGCAGAACATAATCTTTGATATTTTAACATAACGTTATACTTTTTTTATTTTGATTAAGTAACACTTACAAGTGTTATATGCACGCTACATGTAATATATATCAAAACAAATTCAGTAAAACTGAAAAGTATGGCCGAGTATGAACAAAAATGTTTCTAAAAACCTCAAAAAATATAAGGCTGTGATATAGGAATTGACTGTGGTCAAGTAAGAATCATAAATCAAATCATATAAACCGACATTATTATTATTATATATAAACGTAGCTTAAATAATATAAATATTATTATAAACGTTTAAATTTCAAAAACTTTTTGAAGTTTTGTTGTCATTCTTGGTCATGCTGACTATTTTTGTTAATGATTTTTGCAAGTATTACTGCGCAGGCGTCATTGCGCATGCCTGACAGCGCAGGCCTGACTTTGTAGGTGTCACTGCACACGTCTGATTGCGCAGGTATCACTGCGCAGGTGTCAACACTAAAAATTATTCTTAATGACGTCATCAACTTATTAAAGTCGATTTTATTGATGACGTCAAGCTTTGTTTACATTAAATCGTTCGCAGGTCACACTTTTATAGAAAAAAAATTATTTTTAACCTCTCATAACTTCTTAAAAGACCATCATATCCGATTTTTTTATTTTCGTTAGCTCCGCGGCACGATTCTAGAGAGCATATCATGTACCTGCTCGAAATGTTCCTTATACCAATTTTGATAGGCTGAAAATCGCACCTCGTTGTCTCCGGGAAAGTATACACGGTAGTGGTGCCACTCATTTTTTACGTACTCGGCCAGAGACACTAACGTGCTCCTGGTATATTGTATATATAAAGTTCAATTTATTTTTCAATTTATTTCTCTATATTTGTATTGAAAAATAATACAATTGTTTTAATATCCGTTGATTTCACAGTTCCATAAATGTTTTAATAAAATAAGAGATCTCGTTTCGATACATATAGTTTTTTATTTCCAACGCAGTCATACACTAAGAGAAATATTTTGTAAAAACTGCTATAGTTTATATGGACGCGGTCACATAAAGCATTTTTCTAATGTTGTCCTGTACACTATAAGAAAAATTGTAGCAATTTTATACGACTTACTTTGAGAACTTAGAAATTCTTATTAAAGTTGTATAAAATTCATACAATTTTCCCTATATAGTGTACAGGAGAACATTAGAAAAATGCTTCATGTGGTCAGTTTTTCTGTTTTTTCAGTTCATTGACATACATTCGGTTGATTTTTTTGCACCGGTAAACAAAATCGGTATTTTTTACTGGAAAATATGAGTTTGTTTTCTGGTTAACTTTAGTTGAACTGATTGATGCCAACTTGGCAATTAAGTAACATTATACATGAATTATAGTTGTTTGACAAAGCAAACACTGATCAATTGACCTATAAAATTTTTTTATTCATTTTATTAAAAGCATTTTGGCTTTAGGATGCGTGTCAAAATTAACAGATAAATTGAATATTGTAATTCGTTTGATTTTATTAAAAGAAATATATACTTGCACATTGACTTGAATTTTCAGTCAGTTTGACTAAAAATTTGAAAGTGATCAAAAAACGAACTATAGTAAGTGTTACAAATATTCTTAACTGTTAAAAATCCTTTTTCTTAGTGTAGAGAATATATAGTAAATTTGAATATAGTTATATCATAACTGATATATTAGTAATTATACTACTAGATGTATACTAATTATAAATTTCAGAACTAAAAAAAAAGTTCAATAAAAAGAAAAAATTCTCAGTTGTGTACAATCAAATGTCTGAAATCTGTGACATGATGACATCAGTCACTAAATTTTACTCAAAAACTTTCAAAAGTTCTATCAAGAATTAAACAAAATATCTAAATAAACTTTTAGTAACAAAAATGTTTACTTAACACATTTTTAGTAAATTTTTGTCAGTGCATTTCTTTAGTTATAAACGCGAAAACTAAAAAAAAGTTGAATCAACAAAGTAAATTTTGTATCTGATTTACTTTATAAATGAACGTAACTACGTGAAAAAAGGGGAAATATCGATTAGAGTGTAAGAACGATTTCATTAGCGAAAATATTTTCAACAAGGATCAAGCAAGTCGATGAATTTCCTTGGATGAGCCTCTTCGGTAATCGCCGTTGTATTTCAGTGACAACTGAGCGGCTTTGAGACTTTTTTTTCTTCTTTGTTTTTCTCATTCGGGCGTCTTGGAGTATTGGCAAGTCGTAAGTTGGCACACCTCCAAGCCGAACGGGGTGCTCGACGGAGAACAATTTCCGAAGAGGATGTACCGCGGCACTGATTTCCGCCGCATAGCTTTAACAATCGATGGAAAGACAGGGGAATTTCTACAATAACGAGAGGCTAACGTGCCGTTAGCATGTGCTTTTCAACGATTTTCCTAAAATAATACTTTCGAATTTTTCATTACAAAGCAGAAGATAAGAAGATACTTAAAACGAAATCGGTCCATAAATCACGAAGAAAAATTACAATTTCTATTCCACCAAAAGTTATCATTCCTTTAAAACTTTTTTCGTTCATTATTTTATTTTCAGTTTGATTCACGATTGTTTTTCATCCTGAATAATATATTTTTTCATTAGCTAAGATTGAAATTGAATTGCAAATGATTGTCATTTTAATTTTTTCGTTCATATTTGATATCATCAAACATTGTCATGTTTGATGATATCAAATATGAAATCGACGAAATTTATCAGCAGAATTACATTCTGTCAAAAAGATTGAATTTTCATTTCTGTTTTTTCTTTTATTTTTCAAAGTGGAAAAATTCTGATTTATGTGAACCAAATATTTTTGGGTCAAAATGAATTTATCGTATTTGCAACGGTACATTTTGAATGCAAAATCAAAAAGCTCGTGCGTAGGCAGCCGTGACATTAAAATCGCAAAATTCTCCATCAGTGTAAAATCGCGCAACTTTCTGCGCAACGCTCTGTCACGCGCACAGCAATCAGAAAATATTTACAAATGTCACATTACATTGCGCGGTAAACAATCAGCACGGGAAATAAAATTACGTTGCGCGTCGTTCTGTAATTACAATGAGAGCATTGCAAAGTCGTTCTATTGTTAATTAAATAAACAAATTACCAGTTCAATCAATCGGGCGACAACGTCAGACGATACCGTTGAAATTGTAACTTTGAGTAAATTCAGATGGTAAAATCAACACAAAATGATGAAATTATGATACCGATTGGAAAAACAACAAACAAAAACAAAGGGAGGAAAAGGGATTTTTATTTTGCATCAATTTGCTTTGTGCAGAGAAAACATGTTTTTGCTTCGAGTTCTTTTAATCAAGTACTTATTTTTTGGCACGAAAAATGTATTAAGTGATTCGTTCATGAGTGAAATATTACGTTATTTAAGTCATTTGGCAAAGAGCATGAATCGATCTTGTCTTAATTGTGGGTAGACCACGGGTCTTAAGATCGACCGAGTGCATTACACGCAGGGCGTCGGCTGGAATAATTTAATTTTAAAATGCACTTTTCTAGGCTTGAGTGCTTTCACATCACAATTACATGCATAAGGACATTATAATTGTCATCGCGCAAAAACGTTCACCTTCTTTTTGCATGCTAAAGTGGCCAAATGCAAACGCAATGAGACTCGATGCGACTTTTGAGAATCGTCATACATTTTTTAGCAAAAGGGATAAGCGATATCTGCGTCGAATATAACTTCGCTAATTAGTATCAAAAGTAATCAGATTAATTGCTTGATGCCAACGCTTTGTGCTCTTCATTTCCACCGTAGAAAAAAAAATTGGATACGATTAAATCATTCAGAAGGATCAGAATCAGGTCATTTAATTTCATACACGCTCATTTTATCGTTTTTTTTTCTTTTTGAAATTTTTTAAGCTATCCATATTTTTGCATTGCCATGATTTCGATTTTTCCTTTGTTATCGTTTCATTCCGGTTCATCTTTATGCAAATTGTATATTGTAAAATCAGCACCCAGTTTATTCTCGGAACACGCTCGAAAAGCTTAATTAAATGCATTCAAATAATTGAAACGAACCGCGAGCCTTGAACGTAGTGGTTTAAAAACAATACGAGCCTGATTATTTTATTTTGAATATAAAATGTTGCGCTAATGAATTGAGGTACAAGAACAATTATCGCTTGTTGGCACACAGATATAGTTACAACATCATTCCTTTAATTATGCGGCGATTATTTGTTCTCGCATTCACTTCGCAACTAATTATAAAAAGAGGGTAAAGATATATTTCTAGAAACTCGTCCATGAGCGAAACCAACATCTCAAGTTTGATTTGATATATAAATGTTGTTTGAAGAGAGTTACTTTTGATTAAAAAAGTTGCAGAACATCAAAAGCAAAAAATTATATATAAATTCGAATTACTACCGGTGGAGGTACAAACAGACCGAAATGGAAAGAGCTAATAAATTTGATAGAACAAAACTTTTATTTTAAATTTTCTTTTTTATTTGATCTATCAAAGTGAAACTTGCGGCCGGGAGTGAAAAAGAGTCGAGTAATCAGAGACGGCGTAAACAAATGAATGGCGAAAAATCAGAGGGAAAAAGTGAAAAAGGCGAGAGGGGAAAAATGGACGCCAATTTGCAATAACATGTCTAATGAATTAGATTCGATGGAACGCGCGAATGATTGGCGGAGGGGGGGGGGGAGCGTGCGGTCGCAAATAAAGCAGAAGACAATGGTACCGGCATGACACGAAGAATTACCGACAGCTATCCTTTGTTTTAAATGATAGATCGGGGGTGACAATGGCTGCCAATCATGTTCAATCGAATTGGATCGTGCGCCACCGTCATCGCCCATCTCCGCCTCGTCACTTCAACTCTCTCGGCTCGATTCGATGGCACTCCGTCGCAGCTTAATTGCCAAAACAATGGAATTATTGTACGAACAATGCGTTCCGGAAATAAAGATCCTTACTAAGAAAAAAAACACAAGTTTTGTTTCCGAGTTGTAAACACTTTCGTCGTCTTAATTATTTAATCGAGGAGTGCGCAGGACCAAGAGAGCTCTATTCAACCTGAAAAAAGGGTCATTTGAACAAGCCATTCTTATTTACTCCCCTTTTATTATTATTATTTTTTTTTTCGCAAGTGCAAAACTTGATGAGAGGAACCACCTACAGAAATATGAAAAATATCATGATTCTTTTTTGACATTCAAACAGATAGATAAATTTGTATAAATTTTTTGTCTTTATTTTTGAACGATCTTTAAACTTAAGTATATTAACAATAGTTCTATTTTGTACAGTATACATTAAAAAATTTTATATATTTTTTTTTATTTACTTTTTTTTAAAGGGTGATAAGATAAGTTGATTTTCAAATCTTTCATCGAACAATGAAAGTATATATGTATACGACCATCTAGAGTAGAAGGCGAAAGTATAAGACAAATATATAATATAATATTATATGATCTCAAGAGTTTAAATATATTAAACTGAATTTAAATTTAAGAAATTAACCTTTCGGCCACTGGGTGAACCTTTAGTCGCCCCAAAAATAGTTTTTTTGGTGAAATTGTAACAATTCATGGTAACTTGACCCAAAATTGAGAAAGTTTTTCTATCTAATAAAAAAATAAATCATGTATTTTCAACATAATGGTACAACATATGGTGTAGAATAAACAATTATTTATATCAGGCGACTGAATCTTTTTACCTAAGAATTTACAAACAATATTATTTATTTATCGCATATTTTTTACCGATAATATTTAACTTATTATTTTCTGTCTATTATTATAAAGAATATTTTTCACTAAATAATGAAAATACTTTCACAGCATTCTTATTGAAATACTTTAGTTTTATGTATAGAGTGTAAATATGTGACTGACTAAAACTAAACTGCTTACTGAATCTTTTTAATATAGCAATAATTAAATTTTTCAACAATTTATGATCATTCAAACCTAACATTATTTTTAATCATTTTCAAGAGTAATAATTATTTTATGAATCTAAAAATGTAAAAAAAAAACTTATAACATGATCTTTTGACATGATCTATGATCTTTTGTTTGATATCCATAATGAGTTTTTATACCAATCTTTGAAATACCTGTCAACTTTCAAAGACGACCAGAATATTCTGTTCAGTTTAATATATTTCCAATTTTTTTTAAAATATAATTCAACTTTCCATTCTAAAAAGGATGAAAATAAAACGCAGTTTCACACGTACATACATTACATCTCACTAAAAATTAATTTTAACGTTCGAAAAGTAATTATTTAAAGGATGTTCTAAACATTTTCTGCTCCAACGTAAATACTTGAATGAAATAATGCAATAAACTTTTGAACGGTTGTGCATATAATGTATCGAAATTATTATTATATAATATTCGCATGTGAAGGGATGGCCATGGTATGATTTATGCGCTTATAATATGAATGAAAAATAATGGCTTGTTACATTGTGACAACGCAACTGCGTAGCACAACAATGCAGATTAAAACGGAGAGAGAACCGTGATTTATACATCGTTTGAGGCGGACCAAAGTTAACTCGAACAACTTAAACTTCACCCAAATTTCTCATGATTAATGAATAATTTATGCACGTTTGAAACTTTAATAGTGACAGTCTTATATTCAAAATCTAAAATTTATGATTACGCGTTGATCCTACACAGCAATGGATGGTAAAATTATTCACTGCAAATTGTTGCACAAATTATACAAAATAGGATGGACAAAAATGACTAAACAAATAAACACTGTTATTTTGTTGCTGTCCATTACAAAGAGAAAAAAATAAAAAACGGAAAGTCTAATTATACACTGAATTACGTGATGCAATTTTTCTTTTTTACATTGAAAATCAACGCAAGTCCGACTCGTTAATTAATCATACGCAAACAAATTAAAACTAAATTGATACTTTGTTGTATCATAAAAATTATGCGCTGGGTTATATAATTAAGACAAATATAATTTCATTATTTCATTCGATAGGATATCGTTTCCATTTACGTAATTGATAATTGAGAAAAAAAGAAGACAGAAAACATTTTTTTTTTTCATGTAATTGGAAATTCTCAGCCGGAAATTTCTAATGACATAAATTAAAGAACAAATATAAAGAATTAACGACGGAAACGTTTAGTTGAACTAACAAATTGTTTAAATTGTTTATTTTAACAAAGACTTTGTCATTACCATTAAAATTCAAGGAAGCTGGATAACACGAGGGAAAACATTTGAAAGCTCTTAAAAAGTTGACCCCGAAAAGTTTGTGTGCCGAAAACTTTGGTTTAGAGTAGAAGGCAACTCTCGGAGCCATTTTCGAAACAAAAGCTCATTTTCGTTTTCAAATTTGGTTTTTATAGATGTAATTGAAAGCTAACTATAGCGATGCGTGTGTTTTTTCGATCTGAATTGTTTTCTAAACAAAACTTGATGGAAAAGCGATTGAGTTAGGCGCGAGTTTGCGACTATCGAACTGAAGTGAGTTTGTAACCATGTTAATGTAGGAAAAAAACTTGCAACTGGTTAAAGTGCAACGAAGATTAGGTACACCAAGGCGCTAAAGGTTAAGAGACAACCACTGAAATTGACTTTGCTCCTTTTCGTGCAAGGAAACAGTAAAGTAAACGCAACTACGTGACAGTCCAATTTATGAAACCGCAAAACCGATTTCATCCATAAATTACAACACTGTTATCAAAACCGCCACTACATGAAACTTTTCTTATAATTTAAATTAAACTCAAATTTTAACAAAAAATAGACGTCCTTGTAAAGGTTTATGACCCAAATTATTTGTTATTTGTGCTAAAAACTTGTGGATCCTTAAAGAGCAAAAATGAGGTTCAGGACTGATCTTTTGTTGACGTCTAAATGCCTTCTCTATCAAACGTCAACAGACGAACCAGGACCGACTAAAAAAAGAACATTCTGGAAGACACAAAATGAAAAAAAATAAAAAATTTTGTTCTATCTCAACTTTCAGTTATTAATCTCATTTGTTAATAAAATGAGATCAAATTTATGTGATGGTTCTGGCAAAAGGAAAGAAATATCAGATTTATATTAAATTCATTGAATTTGCCGAACCTAATTGGCCAACTGCGTATATAGACAGACTGAAAAGTTTGTTTCTTCGTTAAAATCATCTACTTCACAATTATAAACTACACATATATAAATGCAGCAGTTTTACATTGGTTATAACATTTGCTCTTATTATTTTCATGTTTATTCCATACTAATTTTTATTGTAAGTTGCATACAAAATAAAAGTAACATTTTGTTGTGCAGTGTATATATGTATGAGCACTTTAAAGTTATGAGAAAAATTAAGATTAAAAATGTTAATGTAAAAATGTACGGGTGAAAAGAATTTATGTGAAAGGGAAGAATTTTCGCGAATCGCAGACACTCAGCACTGGTAATTTATATGTTAAAGTTGATAAAAATATTGAAAGTAAAACTCATCAGAAAATTGTACATTTGATTTAGTGCATTTGAGTCGAAAAACTACCCAGAAGAGGGAATATCGCAAACTAAGTAATTTGCTATTCAAAGGTGTAATGGGTTCCGATGAAAAAAAAAGACATTAGAATAAAATATGGAAGTTTCGAAGGGGATGGAAAACCAGGGTTTCCCTCTGCAATGCAGTAAAATTTGTAAAGATTTGCATGGGAATGTTGGGTAATTTTTTTAATGTATATAAAGCAAACGAAACAACGCAGCGTTTGCATTCAGAGAGAGTAATCGAATTTAATGTGAAATTGGAATACCTTTCGGCGAAAATACGAGAAAGAGAGAAAGGAAATACAAAAGTAACTGTAAGAGCGTGGTAATGTTGTTTCGTGACACAGGTACGGGAGTAGTATCTTTGAAAACAAAAAAAGAACATCAAAACGGAGTAAAAAATGAAGAACATACAAATTGCAAGCAACAGAGGAAACATTGAAGGGAATAAACGTGACCGACGGTTTTTCAACAAGTGAAATAATGCATTTTCATATGAAGCACAAGTTTCTTTCCATTCAAAATTTTTTTTACTAAATTTCATTCCAAAGAGTTCAAATAAAAAAGAAACAAAATTCGGTCGTCAAAATGAAATTACAACTGCTTTCAATTACGCGGACAAATTCGCACCTTTTGGACGTAATTTCAGTGATTGGATATTTTCATTAGACTTTGCCAATTACCAAAAATTGTCAGTGTAAACTTGGCGCAATAATGAAGAGAAAGAGGGACCGGCGGGGAACAAAAAAAAATTTTCAGCAATCAACGCAACTTGGTAATAGAGGTAATAGAGGAAGCCGTCGATGGAAGGTCCTTTGGCATCGCACTAATTTCGAGTCGTAGCAATTTTTAACTATACGAGAAAGAGGTTTGACAGTTCATGTGAAATGAAACTGCGCGAGAGCTCAGGGCTCTTTTTTTACGTTTTCATGTTTTGCGTCAATCACAGTCAAAGTGCATAACTCTACTGTCACGGTTGGTACACTTTTTTGTGTTTTTCACCTCGTTGTGAATGATTCGCTATCCCGGTGTAAAACGTACATCACAATTGGCTCTCTTACCAACGACAAAAAATATAATAAGGGTAAAATAAAAAATAATTGTTGTACAACGGTGAGGATAATGTGGCGAAAATGGTCGTTTGAACTGGTGTGTATAACTGCAATATAAACTACTGATGGTAAGTGTTTCGCGCTTATACCGTGTAATCATTTGTTAGGATAAATGGCGCAACGAGAACAACATATGTTTGTCATTCTATTTTGAAACTAATGAAACACTTCATCCTGAATTACGCGTGCTTACCTTCAAAATGAAAAGAACATTCACCGAGTTACATTGTTAACACCATTTCACCGCGCAAAACTCAATTGTTCCCATCAGTTACGCGCACATTTTTTCAACCAAACATACACTTTTCATCCATACACTTTCACAGATATACAAAATTCTTTGTATTCAAATTTTGCTTTTTTGAAAGAGAGAGAGAAACAAAAGAAAGTTTATTTTAGCTCATCGTTGAAAGGTATCACGCTAATGCGTAAACTAAAAGCTTTTTATATCGGAAAGATAATTGTCAAGTTCGGAGATGCGAACTTGGAAATAGTATAACATGAGATGAAACTTTATTTTCTTGGGCAGATGCAGTAAAAAAGTAAAAAGGAAAAATGAAAAAAATAAAATAAAAACTGAATCGAGTGACAACTCATTTATAGACGAATTACTTTGATATATCGTAAAACTGTTTCACCTTTTTTTTTCGTTCATTTTTTTTTTGTTTTGTTCTTGTGAATCTAATTTCGGTCAGTGCAGACCTCTTCGTGAGTTTTTATTTATGTTTTTGTATGAGGCAGCGTGCGATGCAGCCAACGGTGCAATGGCAATGTAATTATACAATGGCAATGGGATTACTGGGAACTTGAAAAAGATAAACGCACGGAATAAAGATCCTGAGTTGGAGCCAAAGTGTCCGTTAAATTAAATCAGAGATGCTTGCACGTATTTTAATAAATTTTCACGAATTGATATCGAATATTTCTTTGACAAAATTTCATGCGACGCTTTAATTCGCTAAAGTAAGGTTTTTAACTCGAAATCCAGTTAACTGATAAAAAATAAATTCAAACTAGTTTTGCGCACTCAAAGAGGAGAAAAAGTTTTGAAAGAGTTTCTCCCTTGCAAACATCTTGAATTATTTAACAAAAAGTGTATAAGCGTTCCTGTCCACATTTGCGATTTTAATTATATTTAACTGCATTAATTATAATTCATTGAATTATACGTCCCTTATAAATTAATAGGGAAGCTGAAAAAATTTTAATGTAGGTGTCACCATTGTACGTTGTAATATAGAACTCTGCTTTATCTTTTAATATTAGAGCCGTCGATAATGAAGAGCCTCGCTGCAGTTTACAGTCTTATCAGTATGCAGATTGCAAAAAAAGTAGATTGAAGAGCTTTGCCGCCTTTTTTCCTATCATTATGATTCGATTACAGTGTTCAGAAATAATATACAAAGCTAAATTCAAATCATCTCTCACTATTGGTATATATTAAACTGCAGCACAAAGAAACAGAGGTAATTTTTAGTCATGGAAAGATATTAAATACGACGGGAAAAAAGGAAAACAGAGAAAGGAAACTGCACAACTCTGGAGATAAAATTGTCAGTAGAAAAAAACGAGATAATGTGATATCAATTTCATTTTCTCTCGGATTAAAATTAATTTCAGTTTAATTAACTGGCCGTCACCGAAAATGTCTTAGCGCGAAGTTGAGGAGCAACATTGAAACACCAGTTGAATGCGAAAATAAATTCATTCGCGTCCATATCAAAACTGCCAGTTTGTTAATTGCTTTTTCTGTTTAATGACTCAAAAATATTTGTACAATCTCTGTTACAATGTCTCTTTCAAACCAGGCGAAATAAAGAGTACACGATATTCAAATGTCATCAGTGTCAAGCGTATTGACACATTCCAATTTTTCTATCGAGCTTGAATCGAGCTTGAAGATTTCATTAATTCAAGCCAACTTGCAGGAAATTATTGCAAGGAGGACAGAAATTGATCGAATCAAATATTCCAACTGAGAAAGATAGTTTTTATTTATTTATTGTACACTTTCTCACACAGAGAAAAGGTTTTCATCATTTTGATCACAATTTGTAAAAATTTTACAAAAAAGAAAAATGTTTTATAAGTAAGAGACAGAAATCATTTTGAAAAAAAAAATTATCAAACTTTTTGTTAAACATAAAAAATCTATTTTATAATAATAACCAAACATTTGATATAAATTATTCAATTTTGTGGTATTTTTAACTAAACAATTTGATAATTTTGATCAAAAATGAATTCTGTCTTCGAATTCTGATGAGATTGTAATAAAAATGATTTCAACTTTTTTCTCCGTGTATATAGTGAACAATTTTGAACTAAGACAAAAATTAATACGTCAAACAGATTGTTTGTGAAGATGCGAGGTCGGTGAAATGAAAAGACGTAATTCAAAAGTTTGCGCAGGAACGTGAAGCTGAAAATATGGCTCGAGATTGGTGACAGGAATAAATAAATATCGCCAGGGAGGAACAAAACGCCGAAATGGAATTAGAGTGACGGGCGTAAAACGTAGGCGGTATTTTGTCATGCTGCTACAGAGCGAAGTCAACGGCTGACCGAGACAAGGCCTTTTGTTCTCTCGGGTTCACCTCAATGAAGGCAATGAACAAATTATCTTTAATCATGCTCGCAATTTATTTCACTATCAATTACAAACCAATCGCTTTCATCGTGTTTAATTAACTGAACTAATTTGTAATTACTTGTTCGCTTGCTATCATGTATATATAGCTAGTAACTAATGTGCTCCAAAGACGCTGAAAAATTTTGTCTCGACAGAAGTGGAGGAAAAACATTAATTAAATAAAAATGAGAGATGAGTGTCGATAGAAATGATCCAATCAATTTTGATCAACGGATTAACAATTACGGATGACTAACCGATCAAGTCATTTATAAGCAATTTATTAATTGAAAATTCGACGATGAGTGATTGTACAAGTTCAACCGGAAAGTGTACATTTATGAACGGTTATGAAATTTATATTCATTTATCTCATCTCAGACAATGTGAAAAAAGTAAATAAAAATCATTATCAAACGTTATTCAAAAAGAACGATTTGTTAGCATGTGACATAATTAGTTTTTATCAGCGAGAAAGTTGGGTGCGTGCGAATTTAAATTAAAGACAATTATAACGGAATTAATGATTCCAACTGAGTAGAAAATATATCAGATGATAAAATACTAGAGCGTTAAAATGGGAACCATTTTGAATACACTGCGAGAACTAAGCATAATCAAGATCTGCAGATTAATATGGCGAGTTTATGAGATGTCGCGGCGCGCTAACAAACTGTGTGACTTTTCTATTACGGTTGCGTTGTGTACTTGCACAGGTGCTGATGTCAGATAATTAAAAAAAACTGGCCAAACAAAAAGTCATTTATAAATTCTTTTTACGAAATTTGGTATCGCCCGTTTCGAGATAACAACAGAGTTACAGTTTGCGCAGATAAGTCCAACTTACGTTTTGCATTTGGTTTTTCTTTTTTCGTTTAAAATGTTAATTTAAAATGAAATTAAAAAGTAAAAACAACCGTTGATTATTAAGAACAGTATGTTTTTGTATTATAGAATTGTCGCGCGAGTTGAACTGAATAGCCGTAAAAAAGCAGAACCGATCGCCACATCTGTTACATACATCATTGATGTTGGCAATAAATAATGCATGCATTTTGTATATCAAATTCATGAATTCCTTCGGGGTAGCCTCTTATTATAAATCCATCGTGTTACGGAATTTGGAGAAGTCGAGGAATCGGCGCATGAATCATGCAACATTTTTGCAAACACTGTTACACAATGTCAGGGATTGTTCTGAAAAATCACAGGTATTCCCGATGACAAAACGTTGCGTCAATTCCCCTGGCGTTTGATTCACTTCTGTGCACACGCACGTACACACGTGATTCACACATGAGCGATTGCGCCTCTTCACAAGGCGAAATAAAAGGGAACGTTTCTCGAGACTGTAACGAGATGAGAATAACGTGATAAACGACTCAGAAACGTAAATCGAGCGGGTACTGGGACTTACCTCCATGTTAGATTCAGATGGTGCCATTGCTGGCCGTGAATGGTGAATCGCTTGAACCGTCTTTTCCGCGTTTTTTCGTATCTTGGATCCGGCTCGTCCGGCAAACCGCAACGTCGAGCTGTCATCAGTTTTTTCGTTGCTGCGTCTATCTCTCCGGTCGCTGGGATCCCACCATATTTCTATAACAATTTAAATTATATTTAATCAAAGTTATTCATATTTTCCAACGACGAATCTATCAATATAATATTTTTTCCAGACGTTTATTTGAAAAACAAAAAAAAACAAAACAAAAAAAATTCTCAGATCTGAATATCTTAATTAAGGCGGTATGAAAGGTTAATTTGTTTAAAAAATGAAAGTCAGAGTCAAGAAGCAATACATAAATTGTTTCATAAAATTAAATGAAATATTCTTTGTAATTTCAAGAGTATTGAGATATATTTTGTTTTGTGGATTTAATTTTTGTAATGCTTTCTGACTTTGACTGGTTTTTTGTGAACAAAACTTTTCATACCACTTTAACAGAAGAAGAACGGACAGATCGTTTTGAACAAAATACAAAATTAATTACTAAAGCTTCTTATTCTAAGTAACAAAACATTATGATATTGTAATTTAAAGGCTGAAAAGTTATTTGTTATTATTAATAAAATAATATTAAAGGACATAGATAAGTTATTTTGACAACTCTAAATACATACGTCAAGTTAGAATTAATTTTTAAAGTAAAGTCTCAGAAAAACTAGAGAAAAAAATGTTCTTTTCGTTATATTATATTATATTATTATTATATTTTCTTTATTATATGTCAAATATCTTTATTATAGTTAGTTCTTCTCAATAAAAAATAGTAGCATAATAATAATTTTATTATGTATTATTTATTATTATTTGTGTCAAATGAGTTTTTGTGATATCAATTCAGTGTTCATTTGATGGCACAGTGATGCTACAAGAATATCACAAATCCTAACATAAAAATCATCGGGAAACCTCAAGTGTCAAACATAGATTTTTTACATACATTTATTCCCTTTCAATAAAATAAAAGAAAATCACACTTGGGATTTGATATAAATGAAAAAAGGGATGAGAGACTGTTAGAACTAAGAAAGAAAGTAACATCTGTCACGGTACATGTTTCTGTAGAAAACCAATTCGAATCGTCGTCGCATAAGCTACTATAAAATAAGATTGCTTCAAGGTTTAAGGTACCAGAACAGACCGACTAAACTGCCAAAGTAAGAGACATGTAAAACGACATCCCGTCGCGCAGGAATTGTTTCGCACCAAAATGTTTTCAACGGATGTTACTTTTTTCTCTCACCCTCTCTTTTCTGTGACTGTAAATATTTAATGACACGATCACCGAAAACGCAAGCAATTGCAGTTGGAATTGGTTAGCATTGCAAATAGGATAGGGGGAGGGGGAGGGGTGGGAGAATTGTATGAAATTGAAAAAGCACATAACAAAGAGGAATGAAATGTAAATGTCAAATTGAAAGTCGATATATTGGCGCGTTTTCGTTCATTGAAACGAAATTTGCATGAAAATCGCAGCAGCCTGGACAGGATGTGTACAATGTGAAAATACGAGTCGCTCTCGACGAGAGACGGGCACGTTCATTGTCAATTGTTGGCGTACGAAAAGAAGCTTCTCTGGCAAACATTGACTGAATGTTCCATACCGTTCAAGTAACAGCTATCTTGACATACATGCCAGTTTATGTGTCACCGCACCGAAGTCGACGATTTTGCTCTTCAATTCAGAAAAGATAAGTCAGCATCGACGAAACAATGTCACACTACGCTTTTCCCGCGCAACACAGACCAGACAACATTTTTCAAAAGAAAATGTTCTGACGGTGCAGAAAAATTGTACACTTTCGTCTTCAGACCTCCTTCTATTTTTCCTTACTCTTCTTTCTTTACCAGCTTATTTTGCTTCTTATTTAAAATTCGTTTTAATATTTATAATTTTATCTGATATCAATTTATTTACCTGAAGTTTTTTGATAGCTTCCTTAAGCTGGTGTTCATCCCTGAGGTTTCCTGTTTCCAGATCGCTTTGAGGCAGATAACCGAATTTCATAAGGTAGTTTTGCTGTGAACAAAGAAGAGAAAAAAATTAAATATAATTATTCATTCAGTTGCAAGGTTTGATTTTATTATTCCCTTCTTTCTTTTTAGCTGCAAATAAAAATTGATCTTCACGGTCGAGATGAAGGGATCACACAGTGCTTGTGATGTTGATTTTCTGCCGAATCAAAGATATTTTTGTTGAGCGCAAAAATATAACAGTGCAGCCGACTGTTTACACTTTGTCGAGCTTTTTCCCTTTGTGTGCGGTTTATTTTCTGCACCACATATTTAATTATAGCCAGACTTTCTCTTTCATTTGATCTTGATCCTCTTTAAAAGCCATTCACGCTTGGTAAAAATATTTCTCAATGAACGATTCTACAAGTCAAAAATTAGAAAAACACAATTCACACGTAATCCAAATTTTCTTTCTCTTTGTGTTGATTTCACAATTTGTATAATATTCACAAATCTGTTTCATCAGAATTTGAGGACAGAATTCATTTTTGATAAAAATTATTACTGTTTAGTTCAAAATACCACAAAATTGAATAATTTATATTTAATTTTAATTTTTGGTCGTTATTATACAATAGCTTTTAAATGTGTACCAAAACGTTTGACAATTTCGGTTCAAAATGATTTCTGTCCCTCACTTATTTTATTTTTGAATTATATCCATAATAATTATAATAAATATATAAATTTGACCATGAAATTTTCGATCATCAAACAAAATTTGGCAATAAAGCAACCAATTATGAAAATGTTTGACACATTCAAATTCGAGATATTTGATTTAAAACTGTTGTAAAAATGCATGCTTTGTATAAAGATAGATAAGATAGAAGATACTTTATTGCTTCCAATATAAACATAATCTTATAGAAAGAGTTTGTTTATAGATTGAAAAGGATTGAAGGAAGTTTGGTTATAGATAGAAAAGAATAGATTAATAAATATTTTACACACACCACAGAGGTGAGTTGTGAAATTGCATGCTTCGTATATATTATTTTGACTGATTTCTAAATTAACTATCTCAACTTAGAAATATTCAAATTTTGTTCTAACAATTTTGTTAAGTTGTGTGTCTTACTTTAGTTTTAACGTTTGATTCATTCAGTGTTTAAATCGCTGTTGATTAAAGAAGTAAGAAAAAAAAATGGTTAAGTGAATGTTAATCTCAAGATTCAGTTGTTTTTTCATTGCTGAATTAGCATTATTCACTTTTGTCGAGAAAACGCTATTATTCAGAGATTATCTTAAAAAGAAAAAGACAAATTATTTGGGTTTAATTCAAGTCTTTTACGGGCTCCAATTATAGTTTGTCTTGACCTCGCTGTTATAAACCATTGTTAGATGGAAGAAAGCACGACTGAAAGTGTTTTAAATCACGTACACGTGTCTCGAGACCTTATCAGCAGATAAAACGCGGTAATTTCTAATGGCCAAACATTGTTCGCATCGAATTAAAGTGTCGACAAACCGTAATCACTGACCACAATGCATCCACCAACTTCACTTTTTTACCTCTTTTTTCTTCTTTCCTTTTTTCTTTTGATGCGCCAATCAAACATTTTAATGAATAAAAAACGGTAATAAAATGCGTGTAAATTGAATTGTAATTTCAAAAAGTGTCCTTTCACACTTGCTTTTACGCGTCAATCAAATTGAATAATTAATTGAAAAAATGTCACGCTGTCAATTTCAAAAATGTTTCGAAAGTGCGAGAGCGATTTCGTATTAGTGATTAATCCAACTTCAGCAATTGTGGAGTTCTTTGATGTTGACATTCCGCGGTTTAGAAGCTTTTAGCGTATAAAAACTCGCGTGCAATACGCTCTTACCGATATGTTAATTTCGTTTCATTTTTTTCCGTACTATTGTAGTTCTCGTGTTTTATACGCTTAACTAGCATGAAATGAAAAACAAAAATTTTCAAACAAAAATTGCTATATAAAAGAGGAACATATCGCTCCGACCGATAAATTTTATCTGTAAAAATACATTTTATTTTTAATTTCAATGCTTTTTATTAAATATCATTTTTATCCCTGTTCCACTCCATCTCTAATTTTCCATTTTCTCTACCTCGGTGCAATAATTTGATACGAAAGGTTCCGCCCGCCTTGTGCGACTGTATAAAAATTAATGCCCCGGAAAAAGAAGAGCGCTTCACGGTCGTACATTTGTCACGAGAGTTTCTTGTTTTTGAATTAACATTTGTTAATTAACCAAATGCGTTGTAAATTTTTTGCTCAGTCGAGAGCAACAATTTATCGGCTTGAATGAAATTTTCCCACCCAAATTCGCTACTTGGCTTTTGATTAATTTTTCTTCTCTCTCTCTCTCTCTCTCTCTGTCTCTCTCTTTCATATTCCTTCAGTTTTTAATTTTATTTCCACATTGACTTCTTATAAAAGACAATGCCATTATGTTAATATAAAACAAAGCGTTGAATTAAAAAAGATAATATTATTCATGCACAGCCGAGATTATGACCATTCTTTCGTTTCCTTCTTTGTTGCGTGTTTTTTTTTCTTTTTATATTTTCAACGAAATATGATTCGAAGCTAGTATGAGTGTGTTTAAATACGGACAGTGAAAAACTTTTATTCATCTTTTGTTTTGCCGCACAAAGTGACATACATTTTTAATTAAGAATGCGTTTTTCGTTTTTGGTATTCTATAGACTCACCTTTAATTAAATAAAATTATCAACTTTAGTAAAATGGATAGAACTTTTTTCCCCTTATTTTGGTACAATTTTTGCGTTTATTTAAACAACAGGCACACTTTTTTATTGTTTCATGTTTCTTTCTATTTTTTTTATTGAATACGTGAGATTACATCCAAGACGAGTTTTTGTTATTGGAATGAAGCGAGCGTAGAAAAACCGTTTGTTATCAATATTGGTACATAAAAGGAAGAAAAATGTTGGAAATAAAGAGAAAAATTGTTTACTGTTAGCGATCCGTAATATGTGTCCAGCGGAAGGGTTTTGGGCTTTACTGCAGTCTACACCAGAATTTACTTGTGTACAACTGCAGATCTTCGTCGGATAAAACGAATCACAGTAAAAGCTACCAATTTGAAATGCGGGCAGCATTTAATGCACACTTGGAATCACATACGCTTTTCAGGTGAAACGTACCGCATTAGAATTCAACGTCTGTGTGCTTCAAAAAATCATTACATTTTATCACTTCAATCATATACATACTATGCAAAGAAACGTCAGTTGTCTCAGGTAAACAAATAGTTTTTTTTTCGAAAAAATATTGAAATAGATATAGAAGGAATTTTAAAGTGGATTTCATTTTTTAAAATACTTTATCAGTTTAACTCGTTTTTTGTCACATAGATCGATTTAAAAAAGGTTCAATAAAAATTTTAATTTTATTATTTTTTTTTTTCACGTTACTTTTTTTAGTTTCGTTTGAATTAGTTATACTTGTTCAAAAAAGGAAGTTGGAACATTTTGAATGACAAAGTGCATCCACTCAAATTGATAGATTGACATTTTTCGCACACAGCCAATTCAAATTCATCAAACTTTCAGTTCACTGTTTTGCTCTTGGAAAAACTGGACGAAAATATCTCCAAATATCAAGTATTCAACTTCGTATATAGTACTTTTTCTTTCTTTTAATTTTTAATTTATTTTTATTTTTTTAATTTATTTATTTTAAGAAACAGAATTTATGATAAACTTATATTTCACAAAAAGTATGTAATTCTAATTTATTATTTAATCGTTCTTTTTCATCTTTTTTTTAATTTTTTTTTAAGGCGACGACTTATCGTAGTGTTGCAGTGACATATTTAAACCATATGTGTAGGAAGAGACGTTGAATTATGATAAAGTTTCCGGAAAGGCACAAACTTCAACTTTCGACTTCCTCGATACAGTTCCTACAAGTTTTTTTTTGCGAGAACTGTTCCATCCAATTTTTTATCTTCAGCCAAAAGGGTGGTTCAACAGAAAAAAAGTGTTCCACATTTTTTTATATAAAAAAAGGAACGTAGTATATGATAAAAAAAGTTGCGAAACGGTCGTTGTTACTTTCTGAAGGTACAATAAAAAGAGGGTCTATTTTTATTTAACCTCTGATGTTCGATTTTGAAAGTGAAGTAAAAAGATATGAAGAAAGCTTTCCATTGGATTTGACAGTATGTAAAAAAAGCAGCAGCAGCTTGACCTATCTTTAAATAAATGAATCACTTTTTTTGTATGTGAGAAACATCACGAGGTTCTGGGGTGGTCAAGAGGCAGTGATGAATGAAGCGAAAAGACGAGGCGCACAATAGATATAACTCTTCATCAGAAATCGTGTTTGCTCAATGATAAGATAGCAATTGTGTGCTTTCATCCGCACGGTTGATTTCTTTTCCGATTTCATGGAAAAGCCGTCACATCCATCATACAAAAAATATCGCCGAAACATGCTTCCTTGAGAAAACAATCTGGGTCGGAAAAATACCCAAATCAAGTTCGTTTGGCAATGAGAAAACAAAAAGAAGAAAAGTTAATTTTGAGATTCTGACCTAGCTCAGCAGAGTTGCAAAGTATAAAAAATAGAACAAGCAGTGAGTAAAGGGCGTGAAAAAGTCCGATGCAATATAAAAGAAATGTAGAAAAATGTAAGTCGTGGAGATAAACGCAAGGAGCTATTTTGGCGAAGAATAATTGAAATTCTTCGGCATTCATACGTGAGAGTATTATTCAAAGAGAGCCGCGCGACATCGAGCGAGTTATGAATGTTCCGGATGTTACATTTTGGAGTGACGCCAAGGCAGATTCGTTTCCTATGAATCTCATCGTTTTCAAGACGAGAATCCCTCCCCCAAGCAGCGACACAAAATAATAACGCAGACAATTTTGTACGGAATTTGGGACGGTCTACGTGACATTAAGGTTGCTTCTTCTCCCGACCAAATAAAACAAACACAACAAACAGATATTAAGGAGTTACAGCTTTACAACAAGTAGTCTTTCGCCTCGTCTCTCGCGTTGTCCTTGCAATACAAACTTTCTTAATTAATTTTCACACATATTCATTCAACATATAAACAACAAACTATAAAATTAGAATCTATACCTAACAATTACACGGGGAAAAAACTTGTTATCATTTTCATCACAATTTGTATAATTTTCACCAATTTTGATCAAAATTATTCAACTGTTTGGTTCAAAATATACCACAAAATTGATTAATTTATATCAAATGTTTGGTCATTATTATAAAATAGAGGTTTTTTTAATTTTACCAAAAATGTTTGATAATTTCATTTCAAAATGATTTTTGTCCCTCACTTATAAAACAGTTTGGTCAAAATTATAATAAAATACACTCCAGAAAGTAAACTTTGTCTACACCTTTTTCGATTCTACGAATGAATCAATAATGACCCACCTATATATCAAATAGAAGCAACTGGCGTAATTGTAACGGCGAGGTGTAATTTGTAACAGAATAATTATCATTAACAAAATACACAAATACTCAAAAGGAGCAAACTGTGTTTCAACTACATTTGTTATAAACAATTCAGAAAATTTGTCAACTGAATTATTAGAGTATTTTTATTGTTTATTTAATTTTCATTAACAAAATATTTGGTTTGTATATAGTTATTTCTGGTCTTCAATTCAATTACAAAATTTCCTTTTAATTTTTTATAATTTTTTACTTTAATGATTCATTTATATTTGTTTTTCAAATGTAGTAACATTGGTTAGTTTTTCAAAAAATGTTGAACGTATATTTTTGTCACTCCTGCAATTATAAAATATTCAAAAGTAATACCGCAATTTATTCAGTGGTTTTTTTATTAATTGAAAATTTGAGAATTCAAGCAAGCAACTGATGAACGTTTTTATTGCAAATTTGTCATAAAAAGAGACCCATTTAAATGTTTTCAGTTAACTTAGCTAATTTAATTTTTTGAGTTAAGTTATTTTGAAATAATTAAAGTTTTACAGAATATCATTGGACCAAATGAATTTATCACAGAAAACTTATTAGAGTTGTTATTTTCTAAAAATCACATTCGGTAAATATTGTGTAAATCACATTACAAACATTACGACTTGGATCCTTCTATTATCGTATAGAGTAATCATATAATATCGTATGCACGATAAGACAATGAAATTGTATTATCCTATTCAATACGATAAAATTGAAAGTCAACTTTTTTCATCAAAATTGCCTCGAGTTTTTATATTAAAATTTTTATATTAAAAATGTTGCATGCATAGATATATAAACAATACATGAAGCTATTAATGTACTATATGTATTATTTTTTTCGTAATTTATCTGGTTTTATCTGTGACATAAAGAGAATGTTATCTAATTTATAAAGAAGATCAAGAACAACAATTGCGACGTTGATAATCAATCAGATGGTGTCCAATAAACTTCTGGAGGAATGTTCGTTTGAGTTGGGCAACGAATTAAAACAGCGCGGAGAGCACTATCGCGCGATAAAAATGGGTGCCTGCACAGTGACAAGCTCAAGAATCGCACTGTCACAAGAAAAATGGCCCCAAGTTTTATTAGAAGAGTTCATTCTTTATTTTGTAACATCGATCTTCATTTTCCGCGCCACTTCAACCTGTTTGCTTCGCGAGTAATTTCGCAGACTTGTTATCACTCTTACGAGGGGGATCTTTTTTGCTATTTATTTCTCACGCCAATTGTCTATCGACCGGCCCTTTTGTTTTCCCTCCCCAATATTTATCAACAACTTTTTATCGCGATTCGCACTTCCAAATGAAAAACTTGCTCGAATAACAAAGGTGTCCTAAATTTGTTTGCCAGATAAGTCGTGGAAACAGTTTTTTTTATTTGTTATCCTACAAAGATACTTTTTACATGGAATTGAAAAACTTTTTGATGCTTAAAGTATTGTCAGAGACTTTGCTAAAGCAATGAAACCTGCAAGGTCAAGTGGAAAAGGACAAATACTTTGATCCTTGTTAAGGTCAGGTTTCACAAAGCTTTTCTGTGTTACCTGGCTTGTGTAAATGAACGCTCATTTTTTTTCTCTCTAAAGAATCACTGTACTTTTGAAGTCATTATTTTTGATCCAACAAGTCTCCGCAATTATGTTTGCTGACAAGTTTTAATTAAACCACAAAAGATGAATTCATAATAGCATTTATTTTTCATTTACATTTGACTTTGTATTTAAAAAAAAATATAAAAACAAATTATGTTTCTGGTCAAAAATAATGCATGATTTTTTTTCACAATATGTTGCATATATCAGACATAAATATATATATTGAAGAATGAAACTTTTGTATAGAGTCTTTTTAGAACAATAATAATATTTGAGAGAAAAAAAAGATACAGCCAGATGGGAGGGAAGGTCAATTGGTTGAAGGCGAGTTTGGAAAGGGAATCAAATTGTCATCGGCTGAGTTTCGGTGCTTCCGTCGCCGGATGTGGCAACGTCTGATCAGGAAATTCTGCTGGTCTCGGGAGTCGAGACGACGTGAATCAAAAAAGTACAGTCGTTCAGGACACCGAGTGAATCCTAATGACACGAAGTTGCAACGGCTGAGCCAAAAAGTAGACACCAGATAGAGGGATCTAAAAAAGGACCCCCCGACATTTCCATTCAATTTATACGTCTTTACCATGTCGCTTAATAGGTTGCGTTTATTCGGTCGTCGCTACTTTGTTTCTCGTGTGACTTTGAAGAAGAATGTATTTCCGCCAGCGAGTGCATGCTAATTAACAAACGTACGTTAACGTTCATGTTCCAAAGCATCACTCGCTTTTATCTTGTTACACAAGATGAAAGCAATTCTTTCCAAATAAAATTTTCCCTCTACGAATGAGAAAATTTTAAAAATGAACAATTATTTTCAGCATGTGAAAATTAGTTTAAAATCATTTTGTTGATTGACTGAGATGGTAAAAAATAATGTTTGTATGAATTTGACAAAAAAAAAGTGCGAAAATAAATTTTCTCTCCACAAATAAGAAAATTTCAAAGATGTTAAAAAATGTTTGTATAAAATTTGACAGAAAAAAGTGCGAGAATAAATTTTATTTCTTCGGTCTGATGCTACTTTAAAAGAGAGAGAAAAAATTGTCTCCACCTGGCAGTGCTCTAAGACAAATATTTGATCACAGCAGCTGGAAATTAACACAGCACAATGAACAGGCGTAATCGTTTTTTTATATGCCACTTTAGAAGCAACATTCACCGGTGGATCAGTCAGTGTGGAAACAATGAATGTTAAAACCGTGATATTTGCGCAAGACATGAAACGTTACACGTAAGCTGATGAAGCGCAGATTAGCACGAAGAAAAGAGCCGAGCAATTACCCAGAGCGGCGGTCAATCGATATATAGAGAGTTTCGACTCTCGTATGCGCCGAGATGGGACGCGCGGATATTCTCTATTATGGCCCGGAAATACAACCGCTCTGACAATGAATCGGGCCTGTGTTTGTCTTTTGTGACAAGTCGTCAAATGTTTAATTTACCATGACGAGAAGCTGCTCAGTCAACTGAATTTTGCGGTAACTCTAAAACCTCATGTCGCCTCTGAAACAGTCCAACAAATTTACTAAAACTTCAAAAGTAAATACAACTTTTCCACAAAGACAAAAAATTGTAAAAAAAAAAAAACTGTGTACAAGAATGTATACTTCGAACTAAAACGAATATTTTATTTGTACAGTACAACATTATGGTGAGAAATAAAAATTAAGATTCAAAAATAACAACAGGCTAAGAAATGGGACGGACATTTTCTGGGCGACCAATCTCGTGAATTTGAAGGCTCGTTTTTCAACATTTAAATCCAGTTTAAAAACTCGGTTCAAACAGCCATGACATCACCTCGGCAAACTTCGAGCTAAATAATTCTATCAAGTATGCGATTTCGGAACTTTTCACCAACGAGATGGAAACTTTTATGACACCGGATGGGAACATTTCTACGAAAATAATATCTTATTTTTGTGTTCACCATCTCTAGTACCCGCAATCAAAAATAAATCATGGGACGTGTTCCCGGGGAAGAAAAAATTAAAACACAGATTTTGCTGTGTTTCTGAAATCACTTACGTTGTTACATTTGTTGTTACATTTATTAGAGCATTTAGGAAAGAAGGAGAGAATACTAATTGCAGTGGCCTTACGAACTCGTTAAGGTCTTCCATTAAATTACGAAAAAATGACTTTCCTTTTTTATTCAAGGGATGTTATAATCTCTCCTATCCGCTTTCATCAGATTTAAACGAAATCCTCTTATAAAACAATTATCCAGATAAGCCTTTCCTTTAATTTGCAGGAAATGAAGTACAAAATTAATTGAGGAGGATAATTTGTGAAGACATTTCTTAAAACATACGATATAATTACATTTCTTTATAACCGCAAAATTCATTGGAAGGATACTATAATCATTAAATTTCATTTATGGTTAAATACCAGCTGATAAAAAAAACCGACTGCGAATCGAATCGAAAGAGGAAAACGGAAGTATTTTTTCTCTTCGAGAACCAACACTTGATTTTCAGGGTATTTCCTCGAGCATTATTCTTTTTTACGAGCATTTTGAATTTACAGAGTGAAATGGAAAAAGAACGAAAGGCAAAAAACGTGTCTGTGCGCTTGAAAAATGTGTTACCAAATGCACCGTTTTAGACATAACGGGCAAAAAGAGAGAAAAAGCTCGCACAGAGGGAAGAGAGCATAGAAAAATAGATCCAATTTAGGTTTGTTATCCCGATAGCATCTAAGATCTCGATACCGAGCAGAGCTATCGAGTATGATCAAACGTATCGTAATTTTGTTTATCTTGCATATTTTTTTGCACCAATGAAATGTTCAAAAGATCCGTTACATTTTGCCATTTCAAAACTTGTTACCTCCATTTTCATTCTGACATATTATTTTTCAATTGTCTCCCACATTGATACTTTTGACAAAAGAAGAATATCATCGTGAGACAATGATCAATCCAAAAATTTATTTATTCAATTTGTTAAAAACAATGAGTTTTTTCCGTTTCTATAGAAAGTTGTTTTTGAGATTACAATAAATAATGTAACAGTCATTGTGTAACAAAGAAAAGTTGAGCAGCTAGACAAGACAATGGTTGATAAACACAACGTGACGTCTGTGCGATTGGTTTTTACGCAGCTGAGTGCAAATGAAAATTAATCAGGCTCAGCAATGTCGCATAAACAAGGACTTAATACCGACTCTGCTGGGGCATGACCGAACGTATAACGATACATAGATACACATAGCTCCATACGTGTGTCGCACACGCTTCGTTAGAGGCGACACACAATCGACGGTTCGATCATTCAGTCATGCACGTGGACTGTTTCGCTAAACTGAGGATTTGTAATAACGTCTAAATGTCACGTACATTTCACCAGGCTTCCACATTAATTTGCATGACATTTTTTTCCAGCTGATTGACCCATTGATGATTTACCTATTATTTAATTTTTCATTCTTTCGTTTTTTTTTTTTTTTTTTACTGTTTATATTTTTTACTATCTGTGGTGAGACTGATGTCGATGCAGTAAAAATAGCGTTTTCGAAATGATAATTAATCGCCTAATACTTTTTTTTGTAAATTATTTTTTGCAAATTTTCAGGTTCAAAATTTGTATTTCTGGAAAGTCAGAATTTGTTTACAATTGAACCATGTGTATTTTTGATTACTATAAACAATTATATGAAAAAGCTTCACAAATTTTAATTTGATATATTTAATTTCAAACTGTAAAAATGCATGCTACGTATATCTATATATTTATATATCATTTTGTCCAATTTCTCAGCTTAGAAATATTCAATTTTTTCAAAAATTTAGCCATCGATGCGTTCGTATTAATATAGAATTAATGTTAAAAGTTACAAAAACATCTGACTATTTTGCGGAATTGCATGTCCTATCTCAAGTTCTCTAAACATTTACAAGAATAAAGTACAAGATTTCAACTCTAAATAAATGGACCTTCCTTTTCAAAACAGCTGCCGAGTCTCTCTGCCAAATATCTAAAAAGAAAGTCCGAGGAACTTTTGCAAGACTCGGAAATTCTTTAGACTCGGAAGGGATGCTTTCAGGCAATGTAATAGGGGTTGAAAATTTTTTCCCACCTGGGACAGGTTACGACTGTGTGGCACCAACAACCAGACTTCGTACAGGTGAGAAACGTTTAATTGAAAATCTTGGTTGATTCAACTATTTTAGGTCGGGAGCAACACAAAAAGTAGCGTGATAATTGTAGTCTTTGAGCTCGTCTTTCAGCAGCATGTTGTGCGAGTGGCGTTGCGAATCTCTACTCGAGTTGGCTCTTGTGATTGTAATTCCTCGATTGCATGTAGGGATTTCGCATAAGAGCTCTTTTACGACGGCGTGCTCTTAGGCCACAAGTGCAGCTTATTTTCTGACATTAATTAACCGTTTGCGATCACGTTTTAAATCTACTTTTCAAGTATCAGAGATTCGCTAAACGCTCAGGATAAAAATTATCGATCAGAATTCTTACAAGCGAAACAGTTTTCTCAGCTTCTTTTCGTGTTTACTCGATTAAGTAATTTTCGAGTGAATTAACTTACACAATTGATTAACTGATTTTTTTAATAAAAAATTCATGACCAACTAGGCTAATTCTGATGAGAAAAAATAATTATCAAATTTATTCATTTTAATGAATAATAATTTTTTTTGTTGCTCAAACTAGATTTTATTCATATATAGCAAAAATAAAAGAAATAATTTTGAGTGGTTCATATAATTGCTGGCTGATATTGAGTAATTATTTTTATTTGCAGTTTCAATATTGAACTGTTGATAATTAAGTAATTTTCTATTTTTTTTTTCAAATTTTTCTACACATGATTTTAACCGAAATTTAAACTTGTATGACATATCCATTCTTACAGCCCATTTCATGTATACTATAACATTATGCATTTAACCTGACGATAATAACAATTTTTCAATAACTCATATTTTCTTTTATATTGTATAATATGAGAGATTTCTTGAGTTTGTTACTAATAATGATAGTTATATTTTTCTTAAATTGCCCTAAAATGTGTCTTTTTCTATTTCATCTTATTTATTTATAATCAATAGCACTATCATTGAAACAAGAGAGACCGGATAAATTAATGACTACGTTAAAGTAGTTAACGGGTTTGCCTGTCTATCTGGACGCTGACATTCGTACATTCATACTTGTCGTCGCGATAAAACGAAATAAACAAAACAAGCAAAAAACCACATACAACTACGTCCGGAAGTTCGACCATTTTTTTCATTCCTCAGTCAGATTGTAATGCCAGTTGCGTCAAACTGACTTACGGTATACGGGGATCCGTTCGTTATTCATTCTGACTCGGCAGCGCGTGATTTGCAATTTACATCCCAAATTTACGCCACGATTTGACAACCGAGATGTACACTAATTATATGAATCTCGGTAAACCTGCGTGCGCAACAATTTCGACCGTCAATGAACATTTTACCATTTCAATATGAATTTTCGCATATTCGTACGGTCTCTTATTCATATTCTCTTTACTCAAATTCTCTCCAGCACGTAAAAGAAAAAGCAAACATTTTCTTTTTTTATAACATTCTCAAATTTTTGAAATAAAAGCACTCTAATTTATTTCTCATTTTTTCCATTTAAGGTGGAACATACATCCGAATAGTCAGAACTTTTAGTAATTTTTAATTATAATAAATCTACTGATACAAATGCATCCTTAACCAAATCTTTTTGAAAAATTTTATTATTTCTAAGCTGAGATATTTAATTTAGAAATTGGACTAAATGACGATATATATAGAAATTTTCAAACATTTTTATACTTTGCCAAACTGATGTTTATGGCGATCGAAAATATAATCTTGAAAGTAGTATGAAGTAATTTTTTAGACAGACATTAACAAAATATTACAGAATTAGTTACAATTTTAATTAATCAATTATTAATTAACTAATTATTTTCATTAATCATCATTTGAAATATGCAATTTTGATTGTACTTTATATGTTCCACCTTAAAAAATCGTAACTACATGTACAATCATATAATATCCTAAATAAATATCTGCAAAATCACGACAACTATAAGACCGCACGTATATAATAGCTGACATTATTCCGCGCCAATTATTAACATCACGAGCAAGATATTTCGAGCTGATATCATAATTCAATCATTGATTTTGATTTCAATTAAACTCTGCATTCAGTCGCACTCCTCAGGCAGACGTTTTTTTAGACCAAACACTCGACCTTTTCTCATCCAATTTGGATTTATTGATAGAGAAATAAAAGTTCTTTTATTTGCCCGATCAAGGGTTTATTCATAATTTTTTTCTGGTTTCAAATTACGTTAGATTAATCGAACCAAGCTTTTATCCGCGAACGAATCAAAAAAGAATGTCACACGAAGAGCATCGATAATCTTGGAAAAAGTGGAGCCCAAATTGTTGAGGCCGACGAGAAAAAAAAGTGAACGGAAATTTGAAAGTGTAATTCCAGAAGATGAGTGAAAAGTAGCCATAAAAAGTTTCGCAGGGAGCTGTAAAATTTTATTCGTCTGTAGAACAGGATTGCGTGCAATGAAAAAAGTAGTGCCAAATAAAACACGGCTGAGGGGTCTAAGCATTACGGCAAATGAATCAGTCTGACCTTTTTTTTTTTTTTTTTTCATCCGAAACGTATAGTCATTTTCTAACTCACCATTTCAGGTTCACAAGTAAAGTTCACTGAAAAATATACGTTGTTTGCTTACCTAAAACAGAAAAAAAATACAAGTTAAATTTACAGCATGACTTTATATTAACATTTATTTTGATATTTTAGTCGGGTCAATAATGAAACTTTTCTACTATTTCAATCGACTGTCCAAACAACACACACATCAATTTTTATAAGAACACGGAGAGAAAAAAACATTAAAATTTACTGTGATTCTCAGTAAAGCGTGGACGGTAAAGCTTCATCAAAAAAATTATAGTGAACATACTAAAATTTAGTCGGAAATCAGTAAAAAATGTTCTGTC
>JAAMPD010001037.1:0-31081 GCA_025266255.1 Trissolcus basalis | reverse complement strand
GGTGTCTCACTTATTTTCATATCAATATTTTAACCATCTTCATTTAGAAATTCATTCCTCCATCTATAAATTACTTTTCATTTTTTTATACACTTTTCTGGGTGATTAAATTTTTCATTTTCAAAATTTCATATTCATGACCCACAAATTTTGGTATCAATGTTGAAACCATTCTCATATAAACGAACATTTTTTTCTCTATAAATTATACTATTGTATTGGTTGTCTGTTAAAAATAATAACACTTTTCTATCTGTAGAACTATTGCAAGGGAGAAAAAAAAGTTGCTTTTGTCGTGTTCAATAGAGTGTGGTTTTTTTGTAACACACATGGTGAAGAAAAATGTGCAGCAACGAGGACAAACTTGTGTTTACTTTTTTACCATTGAGGAAGACAGAGACCAAGATGAGAACAGGTCAAACCGGCGTAATTGGTCAGCGAATTTGTTTTGCGTCGCCAGAGAATTTCATAGCAAAGCAAACGCTTTGAAATGAGTCGGTTTCAGTATCAATGTATTATGAGACCGTCTCGGCACGTTTCCAGGATCGTGCAGAATTTTTACGTGTACATACTGAGCGACATCCCTCGCCCTTGATAGAACCGCGTTTTGTATTACATCGTATGACAACTCGCCCTCTGTTTTATATAGGTTTCAGATGAATTCCATTACGGATCATTAATTCATTTGTCTTATTTCCTTACGACGAGACAAATATTGAATTCGAGCAAATTTCAACCGCCATTCAAAAATATCGTCGTAAAAAAAAACATCTACACTTCGTACCGCGCGACCCGGTACGGAATGCTGCGCGGCATTTCGCTGTGCAAATATACGTGATACGTATGCAAAATATGTTCTGACCAACTCGGCGAACTGTACGCGGACATCCCCGGCAACCGAGTTATATTATCACTACAGCGCTATTAGTGCTCTCGAGAGTCTATATAAATATTTTATGAACCCCAGTCACAACGAAACTTCAATCACTGTAACATCCGAACAAAAACTTCGAAAACAATTGCAAGTTCGCAATCAGCTTTTTTTCTGTACTTTTCTGAAGTACAAGTTTCATAAAATCAGATATAACGAAGAATTAATTTGAACTAATGTTTTCAAGACTGTGAATTGATTTGATTTGGTGTGAAAAAATTTGTTTTTATTTTGTTATACATTACAAATTCAATTAACAGCAAAACGTAAGAACAAAATGTGACGAAAGTTTAAAAAGCAAAAATTATTTTCAACTGATGTTCTCGCAACGATAATAAATTGATTCAAATTTGTGAGATATTTTTTTTCCAGCTCGGTCATACATAACAAATTGGATTAATTGAAATTGAATAATTAAAAATCCATTTACAAAATCTGACGCGGTTTAAAATTTAATTTACCAAGTGTAAATCAACACTGACGTTTTGATCAACGGCACTGGTGTAACAATTCAATTTGTGCTGTAATAAATAATTTATACGGTTTTTTCTTTTTTGCAGAATGAAATGCTTCTTTTTTCGATTTGCTGATTTAGATTATAATAATGAAACATCAAACCCGACCACGCACCGAACACCAACGACCATAATGTTTGATAAAAATATTGCACCGTGTCATAAACGTCATTATCGTCACGTATTTGCGTGCGTTTTCACTCGTCGCAAATGCACCGCGGGTACACAGCATGTAATTAAATAAATCAACTTTCTGTTAAACAAAAAAAAAAGAATTATTTGCATATTTACTCAAATACTTTATCGCGAACACGAATCGCATCTCGACCATTCCAAAACTCATTCGCTCGCATGTTTTCACATTTTGCATTCAATTATCGCACTTTCGCCGACGAAAAAAAATTCTCAATTAGATTTGAAAAGGCACTACGAACAAAATTACCGGTAATTTTAATAAATTTTTACATTAGAACCAATAAACAATTTTCAAATGTTCACAGAGGAATAATTTTTGACTTCGTTAATTTTGTTTTTCTATTTTCAAGATGAGACAAGATGGTACAGTACAAAATAACAATAACATTTTCAAAAAAATAATTAATCATTACAATTATTTGCATTAGTCGAAATTTCCAAAAAGTATTTTACTATTCCACAAAGTTACATGTCACATTTAAAATTCGATATCAAAGTGTAATTATTTCAATGACTTATTAATTTTTTGTTAAAATAATAAAAAAAGAAAGAACATATTCATAGTGGCATTTAAGATCGAGTTTCGCCACTTTGGGGAAAGTTAGTCGGTTGAACTTGTGCAGCGCGTCGAACAGAGATGAAATATAACTAATCGAGAATCAAACGTCGGGAAAAACGATAAGTTAACGCGAGCGAGGGAAGCGTGGCAGCAGAATTTAATAAGCGGAGTTTCGGCGCTGCCAGTTGACGGAGGAACAGGGCCCGCTAAGACATGTAATCTTGGGCTAAGTCATACGTTAAACCGAGAGAGGATACATTCCTTCGTCTAACAAACGCCGCGGTGGCACATCGCTCACGACAACCGCGCACACATCCCCCCCTCTCCCCTGCCTCCCCCTTCCCCTCGCCCCATAATTCTAATTTATTGTCAGGTGCGGAGCGCGGCATCCGAATTATAGGCAATTTTTCTTATTAATTTTCATAAGTTCGACATGTGAGAGCGCGACTAGCGACAAAGCCGAAAGCGCCTTATGCCACCCTCCCCGGGACCGCTTTCCATCTTTCGTCGCTTGTGGCTTATTGAAAGATGCCTGCGAGATTCGACGCACCGACGACGTGACGCTGTGCAAGAGTCAACTCAACTTTTTACGAGAATACTTGCCGCTGCCCGGGGAAAGTCTGCCTAGCTTCACGTACGGAAGAGATATGAATTGTGCGGAATACCGGGCTCTAAATTAAAAAGTTTCAGTCATCTCTCGACTTTTTGCACGACCCCCCGTTCCCACGTCCCCGGTCTATTCCTGGGTACCATCTATTTTTGCCAGTACTTTGCACAACCCATGTGTTGTAGAAAATAGAATGAAAGGGGACCAGATCTTCATTTTGCGATATACAAGATGAAGTTTTCAAGGCTTAGTTTGACGGACGGAGCAACGACACCTCTCCTTTTTTCTTCTCCATGAAATTATGATTACGTCATCCTTACGGAGGTTTGATACGAGAGGACTCGGGCAAAAGATGTTAAAAGTTGATGAACAGACGAAATAGCTCGGAGAAGAAAATGTAAAACACGTGGTATTACAATATTCGATGGGGTCGCTCTCAAAGTTGATCATTTGAATGAAGAAAGGGAGGAAATTAAAAAATTTTCCAGGAAATTAAGGGAAAATGGTTTTAAGGAGATACGTTTTTTTTTTTTTTTTTTTTTTGAGTAACGAGAGGTGTGTGGAAATGTTTGAACGAAAGTTTTGCAGCAACCCGAGTGTCAGCCCTCTGAAGGAGAGCGCAGTTTGCGAAAGAGATTTTTTTTGTTAAAATTCGGCGGAACATTTTTCAGAGTGGCCACGGGTCGTTTAACGAATTAACAATTATAATATCGGAGCTTAGAATTCGCATCATTAGCATAAGAGCTCATCAGTGGGATCTGAAAAGTTTGAATAGTGGGACGATGGAATACCGAGAGGAATAATTTTGTGATTAAATGGAGACCGACAGAAGGAAACGAGAAAATTGCAGAGGAGAGATTGAGGGAAACTAAATTAGAGAGAAAGATACCCGCATCTATATGCATGCGCGGCGTGTTACTTTGGCATAGATGAAGATGACAAAAAATTGACGTCAACTTAATTTTATTTGAAAAAAATCAGGGGCTCAACGAAAAAAGGACAACTTTATAGAATATCTCGTGCGAGTAACTAGTTTCAACATCTCACTTACTTTTAAATTGAAAATAACAAAAATTTAAATGTTCATTTTCATATAATAATCTGTTGAACCAAAAATATTTCAACATATTTATTTTTTAAATTTCATACCTAGTGAAAAATCAAAATAGTATTTTTTTAATTTTTTGTCACCATTTTCATTGGTTTATTTATTCAGACAATTTTTTTTTTCAATTGAAAAAACAAAATTGTACAATTTTGTTAAGAAAATTTGGATGAATTCATTTTATAATTGCACTTAATTTTTTTCTCATTTTCAGATCCTCAACAATTTCAAACTTACAGAGCGCATACCGCGAATTTTGCGGGGATCATCACACCTTTTCGCGCATTCGCAATAGAAGTTATGTTTCCTTAACCTAACCTGCTCGAAAGTTTATTTGCGGAAACCTCAACTTAAGCTTTGCATGCAACACAATCAAGTATATTTATATTAAAGAACCAGCTCGAACTAACGGTAACATTTATTTTCACGATCTTACATTTAGTGAAACTTGTTATAAATCTTACCAGTTCAATACATTCGATAACCATTATTCGAATCAACCAACTTCGCAACTTGTTGATCAAAGGTACGTTTTGAAGAATTCGTATTGTGTTAGAGCTTTTTTCTTGTTTTCAATCAACCGATATCCATGATGCAATGTTATGCAATACAATTATAAACTAATTAGTATACCCATTTCAGTTCAGATCCAAAAGATGGATTTTGTACGGTACAGTGGAAAGTCCAACCTGGAATTGATCCAATTTTTGAAACGTAAGTGGTCCTTTGACGGATATTTTTGTGGCAATTGTTATTAACTAATTTCTTCAACTTTTGGTTTTATTTCAGGAAAAAGAATCATCAAATCAGATCGAGTTTTTGAGACGATGGCAGCTGTAGATAGAGCACACTATGCTCATGGTGGTCATCCTTATCTAGACGCACCACAAAGTATTGGATATAGTGTCACTATAAGTGCACCTCATATGGTAATGGTTTTTAATACTCAAAAGTAATTGTGAAACTGTTTGGTCCGCTAAAAATAACAGTTCTAAATGACCTAACCAAAAGTATTACATATTGTTGTACGAAAAAAATATATAGTCAGTATGCAACTATAGACAATATGAAAAAAAAAATTTCTGAATATAATTCTGTTTAGCAGAGTTAAGACACTGAAACAATTAAATAAATGACAAAAAAAAGATTATAAAAAAGAACTGTATGATAGAACTATTTTGACGATATAAAACTGTATTTTCTACAATATATACAATATACATGGTAATCGTGACATTATGGTTTTCTCAGTGTACGTTGTTTTGAATTTATAGCATGCATACGCTCTAGAATGTTTGGAAGAAAAGTTGAAAAATGGATGCAGAGCATTGGACGTGGGTTCTGGTTCCGGTTACTTAACGGCTTGTATGGGGATGATGATATGACCCGAGGGGAAGGCCATTGGTATCGACCACATACCCCAACTGGTCAAGGCAGCTGAAGAAAATATCAAACAGGACCATCCAGAACTACTTCAAAACGGCAACGTCGAATTAGTAGGTCATTATCTCTCACAATTCTTTGAAAAGAAAAAATAGAAAAGTTTAAATAAGTAAAAATTGCAATTTAATTTTTCGTTTTTTAATTCAACAGTTGGAGATGGAAGATTAGGATGTCCAGAAAAAGGACCCTATGATGCAATTCATGTTGGAGCTGCCGTAAAAGAAACCCCCCAAGTTGTAAGTTGAGGTTCAAAACAAAACAATCTTTTAAAAACTAAATATTTATTCATACAAACGATCTCCAACAAAAAATTAACATCTCAGATCATTCGCTGAAACAATATCGATGTGGTTTGAAAATGATTTCAATTTTTAACTTGTATAAAATCTCAAAGAACAGTTGTAAAAAATGATAGAATCATTTTACGAGGTCAACTTATATGTATACGTTTAACAATTGTTCAAACCAGATTGATCTGTATAACAACTTAATATATGCTCTGGCTAACGTTGAAATTAAATGCGCACAAATTCCTACAGCTTATCGACCAGTTGTCTCCTGGTGGACGATTAGTGGTACCAATCGGCCGAACGGACCAAGTTTTGTATCAGATTGACAAAACTGCGGACGGTCAAATCGAACAGAAATCATTGATGGGTGTTGTGTATGTGCCCCTGACGGACAAACACCGACAGTGCTCGTGAGGCACGTGCCTTCCTTCGTGACGAGAAACGTAACTCGCTCGAAATCCATATTCTAATCGCCGTTCATTCATTTTCGTTATAAAATCTTTGAGTTGAAAAATAAAATGCTCAAAAATACATCTCCTGTTTTACGTCGTCCAATGTCCTTGATTATCTGATCGATACTATCATCTATCTATCTGTTATAATTCTTTTTGTTTCACATCGAACTAGGTTTCTTTTTAGCAAAATGCATACACTATCAAGACAATTGGATACCATTTCGCGTCTTAAAACTTCCTAAATTAGATTCTCGTATGCAACTGGCTGACATATTCATAGCCTTTTTCAGACGAAGTAATATTGTTTCATGACTAGATTAACGCAGTATCATTCTTCGCATCGAAATGAATTTATGTAAATGTATACATGCGCCGGAGCACACTCGTCTACTCAGTTTAATAATGCTCGCGGTTCAGACGAAGTTCGTCTGTTTTCAAACGATAAGAAACATTTTGTATGTTTTACAGCACCGTTGTTTTAAATTAACACTTTTAATTAACAAGTATTGATGTTCAAATTTCAGCGTGGATCCACACTTTGAATGTCAATACACAGATTTTAGTTTTTAAAATATATTTTGGTTCATAAATTTGTTTTATTTTTTATTATTATTTTTTTTTTTAATTTTTGCGATCAAATTTGTCGTTTATAAAAGTTTTGTCAATTCAAAGTTGACATGATATTATGTTCGTCCAGTCTTCTTCTGATAAGAATGTTTGTTTTTTCATCATTGATATTTCACAATTTAAAACTTAAACTTAACTACCAATAGAAATCTGGTGTAAAAAATGTACCGCTACTTTGTGTATAGCAATATAGTAGTTACGTTATAACTTTGCATACCATCAACAATGTACCGAATACATTTTGTAAAATTGTAATTTTTTCAAAATAATAATTCTGTACATACTGATGGAATATTCATATTTTTTAATGAAACCAATCCTTGAGAGAATCAGAAACTATTAAAATCGAGTTGTAACTCTGAACAGTGTGGTTTTAAATGCTATAGCATGTATGATGCCTACAAGGCAGTGGATGTTTTGTTTTTGTCCTCTTTTTTATTGGAATTAGAGAAGTTTTACTATGAGTATGCTCACTGCAGATCCCAAGCATACTCCCAAACTGAGAAACGATCCGACCATCAATGATGCAACTTCTTTTTCATGTACTTCTACAACCCTAAAAGAAAAATAAAATTAAAAATTAATTTTCAATCTTTGTTAATTTTACTGGTTCAAGTTTTATCGTTTAATTTAATTTAAAATAATTTCAGGAATCAAAAAGCAATTAACGTTTCGTTTAAATACTTACGTGGGAGCTAAAATAAAGAGCAGATTGCAAAAGTACCCATTGGTAAGTGCAAAAAAGATCGTAACAAATATATAAGCAATGTCACTCGTTATAAAAACTGATAAATGGTGTCTTGGCTGGGCATTGCAAAAGATGAAAACCGGTACAAAGAGAATTCTCAGTGATATTAGCAAAATCAACATCCAAGGTTTTCGACACACCTGAGAAAAGATTTCGTTGATAAAGAAACAAATAACTAACCATTTCTTTTTGTCAATTTTATTTTCCTTCAAAATATTTACCCATAAAAGTTTTCCGCATATGAGACGGCCAAGATAATCTGCAGTACTGAATGTAAGATAAGTAATAACAGGTACAAAGTAAACGTCTGAAAATACGATGATAATGTTATTAAATGCTCGATTAGTTTTATCATAATTATGATAGTGCGTGGTAATTAAATCTTATCTTCAACTGATAATTTTGGCAGAATATTTAATGAAAAAAGTTTCGCACTCTCTTCTTTGTACAAGAAGAGATATTGTTTTGTAATCCCAACAAATGTAAATAAATTTTTTTTTTAGAAAAATAAAACGTACCATTCCAAACATGACCTTTGCCCTTATTCTGGCTTTCGATGAGCACAGTCACAGCCGGGTATACCATCATGGTTACAAAAAAGAGTATGAACATGCTTATTCCGAAGGGCCATATTTTTTTGAAAATCCGAGAGTACGATATGACGTATTTGTTGGAAAAGCTCACTTCCTCTTGCACACGTAAACTGTCATCCAAAGACTTATGGGCTTTGTCTAGCATGTGATATTTGAAAAACACCTAAAGAAAAAATACATAAAGGAATGCATAATTTTGTTCGACTTTCCATCTCAATAACAGACCAAGACCTGATTTTGCAAACAGATGCGGTTAATCTGCTGATAAAACTGTCACCTAATAAGCTTATCCTCTTACCCGCAAATGTTTCAAATTACGCATCTATAGAAAAAAAAAATATTCCAAGATTTGAGTCACGCGAATTTCACTCACAGCTTTTTCCAGTATCACATAGACAATGAGAGACGCGAACAATATAAAATCTCCTATGGTGAAATATAGTAATCCGGAAATCACAGGGCTTGCGCCAATCCAAAGCGAGAGAATTTCTGTCAGAGCTGTAACAATGCCTCCCAGAGCTTGGCCGGCGGACATCGCTGTTATGTATTTTGGGGAGAAGCGACCAGCTACACCCATAAGACTTCCGGTAAATATCGCTCCGGCAGCTTAAAAAAAATGACAGAAGATTTAGTTCACTTCTTTTATTTTTATTATTACTTTTTTTTTCATTCATAAATGGAAGTTCCAATAAATGTGAAATTGCAATTTCCTCACCATTTACCACTGCTACAGTGACGAGTGTTATAATTAAAAATGTGCTTTGCCCTGAAAAAATGAAATTCAGTTACAATGATTTGTTTAAAATAAGACAATAGTAATTTTGCATAATAAATTTGTTCGCTCGTTTGACAAGGTAAGAAAAGAAATTTTAATTTTTAATGAACAGACTCGTTTTAGTAACGAGGTTTATGTAATTTAAAATCTCTTACATTCATCGGTATTGACTTTAACCAAAGCCGTCGTCAGGAGAAATAATAATAAAATCAGGCCTTGGGATCCGATCATTCTCGTACTTAATGATATTCTGAAAATTAATACAATGAATTATGGTACAAATTGCAGATGAATTTTTTTTCACGCTGAGTACAAAATTACCTATGGCTCAGAAAGGTGTTTACAATTAAAAATACAGGGCCTGGGATGGAACTGGTCAAACTGATGTAGGAAGTGAAACTCGCTTGTAAATCATTTCGCGAGCTCAAGATATCTATATGGCTATAATTATGTTGTCCGCTATTGTTTGGGTGCACATCACGGAACTTGTACATCCAGTACTGAAAGATAACAAAAATATAAATCATTAATTCTATCATACAATTTCTATAGCAAGTAAAAAAATTAACTCAAAATCATAAAATTATAACAAAGTTTATTGTAAGATTGAACATCACATAAGAGTAAAACTAGTTTGTAAATTTCTTTATACTTACATCATCCGCAGTTATGAAAAAGCACCATGATATCAGTGTATTAATTCCTAATAAGTAAAAAGCTAAATATGCTAAGTTGTATCTGAAAGGAAAAGTTTAAGTGATTAAGCACAGAGATTAATAATTATTGAATGCAACTGTTTTATAATGATTATGAAATGTTTGATTAGTACTTGTCCTGAGGTATGAGTGTCTTAATAAAAGGCTCCGCATCTGGAACCACCGTCCTCGTGTCTTCGATCTCAGTTTCAATTTCATCGTCGAACTCGCTATCAGAAACTTCTCTCAATAGTGGTTGTCGATTCACCGAATAAGCCATTTTTGATCACCCTACAAACTAACGACAGAATGATGTTAATCAATATTGTCTACCCTAAAGTTCAACTTTGATGACCCTTTTTTGATATTTATTCTTCTGTTATACGATTACAATACACTAATCATGAAAGCATCTAGGGTGCAAATCTAATAACATAAAAGCTCATTTAAAATATCATCGAATCTAAGAACAAAGATAATTTCAAACAATTTCAAAACAAAGTTCAAATGTCAACAAAATCAGACTCACGAACTAAAACAATTATTTCAATTAAAATTGTTAATATTGATTGTATTTTGACAAATAATTTTAGTCTTTTATTTCTGATTTATGAAAAATTGTTCTAACTTTGAGCAAAGAATGAAAGGTTTGGTAATTGACAAAAGGATATGCAATTGTAATGACTGTAATTATACTCACCGTTGGAACGGTTGCGAAAAAGCTGGTGGCCGTGTTCGTGCAAGTTGTACGAGACGTTTGGTCTTGGTTTGGTCATGACAAAGTAGTGCAGCGATGACCCACTCCAAACAATAGTCAATCAGATGCTGCACTACATTTTTTCAAACATCGCTTGTTATCAGTGACAACTGACGTCTCGCCGTTGGAAGCACAAAGCAACACTGAATCACACTGAATGAAACAAGAGTATAAAAAAGTGACAGGCTTTCGGGCCTGACGTCACAGCTGTTCTCAGTAACGTAACTACAAGTTCTGTCAAAACTGGAGAACCATTTTTGTTTTCATCATTTTTTCACACACTTTTTCAAACCAAATTTTTTTATTCTTCCTTCACTCGAAATTTTTTCAAACAAATTTAAACTAAATAAATTTTCTTTGAAAAATTTATTTTTATTTCAGCTTGTAAAATGTATTAATTTATTGTCATTTTTATGAAGTCAAATTTTGATTCATATTAAATTTTTTCGAACAGAAATTATTTTTGCATTAAAGTATAACAGGAAAATTCAAAATTTGGAGAATTAAAAATTTTAATTTTAAATTTCCCGCCAAGTGGAAAGGTGACATGTGCTCCTAAAAAGCGTGGCGCTGCAGTCGTTTTCACAAAGCAGCAAAATACGAATTTCTCGTGTCGTGTGTGACTGTCCGCGTGCTCTGTTCGGTTTGGTTCGGATTGTTGGTTGCTGTGAAAGCTTGGTGTGGTTATTCAAGTTTCCAGTCACGATTTTCAGTTGAAACTTTAGGTAGAGCTCATCAGCAGCAAATCCTCCACGCAAAAATGGTGCTTTCTTGTCGATTCTACCCGCAGCGGTTCCCGGAGGTGGACGATGTGGTGATGGTTACCGTTCGGAGCATCGCGGAGATGGGAGCATACGTAATTCTGCTGGAGTACAATAATATCGAGGGCATGATCCTGCTGTCCGAATTGTCCAGACGTCGTATTCGCTCAATCAACAAACTCATCCGAGTCGGAAAAACTGAACCCGTTGTTGTCATCCGAGTTGACAAAGATAAAGGTTAATTTTGATTGCATCATCTTACTTTCTTAAAAATGATTATTTATTTACCATCCAATGACCAATCTGCAAACTTGAAACAAAAACAAGAAATGCAAAAACGAAACTACATCTTAACAAGTCTTGTGTTTCTTGTTTCGATTGTGTTTGTAATTTGTTATAAACAAAGTAGAGACAAATAATATTCTTTTGTATGTTTTTCAATCTTATTTATTTTTGTATGGTCCATTTCCAGGTTACATCGATTTGAGTAAACGAAGAGTCTCGTCTGAGGATATAGAAAAGTGTGTAGAACGTTATTCAAAAGCCAAGGCTGTAAACTCGATTTTGAGGCACGTCGCTGAGCTTTTGCATTACGAGTCCGACGAGAAACTCGAGGAACTTTATCAAAAAACCGCATGGTACTTCGAAGAAAAGTACAAAAAACAAAAGGCCTGTGCTTATGATTTTTTCAAACAAGCCGTTTCGTAAGTCAACATTTGTATAAACAAAATTAAACATCTAAGTTTGAAATGTTGATATATCAGAATCAACTTTTTGTTTCTTGCATTTTAATTTTGTTTTGTCTATGTTTTTCAGGGACCCTTCAATTTTAGCCGAATGTGGTCTTGATGAAATTACGACACAGACTCTTTTAAACAATATTAAAGGAAAATTGTCATCCCAGCCTGTTAAAATCCGATCGGACATTGAAGTTGCTTGTTACGGTTACGAAGGCATTGATGCTGTGAAAGCCGCGCTCAGGGCTGGACTTGCCCTCTCCACTGAAGAACTGCCAATTAAAATTAATCTCATTGCTCCACCACAATATGGTAATACAATATTTTCTTGCGAAACTTGGTTTCCTAGCAGACTGGTTTGATTTTTCGAAAAATGTTATTTACTTTTTTTTTCAGTGATGACGACAACCACACCTGAAAAGGAGGATGGCTTGAAAATTTTGAATGAAGCAATAGAAGTCATTCAGGAAAAAATTACCTCTTTGGGCGGCGTTTTCACCGTTCAAATGCAGGTAAGAACAAAGTTGACATTTAAAGTCTGTAGCTATCTGATAAAAACCATAATGTCGTGTTTGTAAAATCACAAAAAAAATTAAGATAATTTCGAAATTATAAACTATTCCGATGCAAAAATTTGAAAATCACTGGTTCGGTTATTACTGGAAGCTACAGAATTAAGAACAATATGAAAACAATTTAAATGCTGAATTTATATATATCTGTTACTTTTTTCCAACAGCCTAAAGTGGTCACTGCCACCGACGAAGCAGAACTTCTGCGGCAAATGGAAAAAAGCTCAAAAGGAAAATGAAAAGTGGATGGAGATGATGATTCTGATGATATGGAAACGATGGGCAAGTGCACTAACGGAGATGATAATCTGAACGGAAAACAAGATAATGATTCAAGCTCAGATGAAAACTAGAAAGTTTTGTAAATATTGAAATGTCAGTTCCACGGATTCAAAACTAACACCAGCGTTGTTTATTTTGTATTAATGCAATAAAAAAAATTTATACAAAATTATACATGAAAATGTGTTCATGTCAACTAAATCCACAAAAATTAATTTCATGGACCAGTTTTCAATTAACTTTATGAACTAAAACAACTGAACCAAAAGTGAAATAGTGTTTGAAGAAATAATTTTATTATTTCCTTTGAATTTTGTATAAATATGTTTTTAATTCTCAGATAAAATTGTTAATCACAAATTCAGGTAACTCTTTTGCTTATCGACCACACTAGAGCTCGTTGCGGATTATAATTGAACGGATATTAACGGTTATGCACAAGTTCGAATACTAGCTACGATATCAGCTAACGAGAAGCTTAAGATTAAGTATATCATGATTTGTCATTGGTTAATAAATACAATCACTCTCGAGGGTGAATTAGAAAAATATAAAAAATATTGATGACGTTCCATTCGAAAGCAATTATAACAAAGTGTATTTAGAGAGAAGAAATCAGCAACAGTTCAGAAATAAAAAAATGTAACAATCATCTAATTGACACAAGCTGATTACATAAAGCTAACATAATGCTGGTCTGAAGAACGTTAATAACAGTAACATAGAAATTTGTTCACAAATTTTGTTACTCGTTACAGATCAACATAACATACTATAAAAATAGATAAAAACAATTAGGTGATCGGTGACAAAGGTCGGATAAATTTAATCTCAACAAATGCAAAGAAAAGAAGTCCATATTGATTTTGTTTATGACAATTTTGAGTAACTCGGTGGCGAAAACTTTTTAAAAAACTTGAGAATGTACAATGGTACGCACGAAAGTAACGTTATAACTAATACTTTCCAAAAGAAGCTTGTTGTTTTTATGAATTCGGAATCTGAAAAAAAACATTAGTTATTAGTTCAGAGGTTTAATTTTTCATTTTAATTCAGTTTTACTTTTGATTGTTTGCCTTACCAAAGTAATCTTTGAGAACGACGAGCGACAATAAATAAAAAGCCAAAGAAAAGACCTCGGCGAGCATCATGAGATGATGCCATGTTCTTATAGTAAGTGCGACCATTATTAATTCCGTAAGAATCAATGATGAGAAGCTGATTGCCACAATGTGAATAAATTCATCCTCAAACATAATCAGAGCACCGTACATAATTACTCCTCCTTGATAAATGCTTATTAGAACCCAGATGAAAAAGGTTTTATATGACAGCGATCGACCTTTACTTAGTTCTTTGTACAGTTCGGGATAAGTCAGGGCAATTTTTCCAGACACATCTTTATCCAATACAAGTGAAAATACAGGGAACATCGTGTACAGCGTTCCGTATCTAAAAACATGGCAACAACATTTTTAAAAAATCATGAACGTGTATAAAATTTTTATTCCCATAAAATTCTGATTCCTTACCCAACAACCAGAAAACCTTGGTAAAGTGGAACCGAAGAGAAATAGAAGACAGCACAGAAAATAGCCTGCATCGTAGAAATAATTAATCCACGATGGATGACAAACTGGCTGAGCCGAAGATCGTTTATAGCTTCGTCTTCCGTGGACTAATAAGAGGTTTCCTAAGTGATTAAACTGTCTAATGGAAAAGTCTGCTGCAAGAGACGCTTGTCGGCCTTCTAGACCTTCAATACCAATTCCTGAAAATACACAATAAATATATAAATTATTCGCGAACATTTTTTTTTTTACGTTAAAATTTTAAAATCTTTTTTATTTACCAGCGTCAGCAGCTTGGATCATTGAAACATCATTTCCTCCATCCCCAACAGCAGCGGTTCGTTTGCCAGTGTACTTTTTGATCAGACTCACAACGTCGGCCTTTTGTGTCGGCGAACAACGGCAGCAAACAACCGCTGGGGATGCGCAAGCAAGTTCCAAAAACTCCTGTTCATAATACTGCAAACAAACTTCGAGCGAGTCGCCGCTTATTACCAGAGCACAGTCCTGCTTTTTGCGGAACGTATTCAGTTCCAAGTGTGCGTCCGCGCGATTCATCACGGACTTCAACACGTGGAGATTTTGCGTCCGGGATACCAGTCTTGATGACTTGGCTATACAAGTTGCTGTCTCAAGTTTGTCCCAGTTAACATCCAAACCTAAAAATAATTAAAATAATATTGAGAATAAATAAACTGAAAAGAAATCTCAAAAACCATCGTATTCCTTTGACAGATCAATTACCTTAACACCAGCATTTCTTAAAAGTTCAAGAGTTGGCCTGACCCTGTCCTGAAGTTTGTCTTCTACACCAGTCAAACACAAAAGCTCCATTTCTCTCTCCAAACTTTCTATCACTGCTGCGACTCTGCTTACTCTATCACTGACGCACATTCTTGCCGCATTAATTCTAGTAAAGAAAAAAAATGTTATTAACAATACCATTCCAACTTTAGAGAAAGTTATAATAATTATGACACTATCAAAATTGAAATTATACTCCTTCAAACAATTTTTTTTCGGTATTTCAATTACTGTGGTTTTTAAATTCAAATTTCATTTTTATAAAATAATTTCATTTTCTATGACATCGCAAATTAATTCAAAATGTTATGTTGCAGTTTTTATTTGGTTTTTATTCAAAAATTGTATTTACTTGGCTTCGAAATCCAAATACTGTTCCTCAGTCAGACTCTTCTTTGCTACCACGAGAGTTCTCAGACCTTCCCTGGCCATGTTATCACACTCCTCTTCCAGCCAATCATTATATTGTACAATGCTGGACATCACCACATCCGCGCCTTTCAAATAGAACATGATTTCATTGCTCGAATTCTCTTTCACAATGATGCCCATTCGTTTAGTCTCAGACGTAAACGGAAATATCTGCAGTATTGTGTAAGTCAAAAGTTTGTCGTTCGGTGTCTTGAGCTGCATCGAGTTTAGGTCACGTTTGACCAGAGCCAAGCCCATCTCCTCTGTCCATTTCACAAGAGCAACTTCATCCGGACTTGACGCTTGGTAGTTTCGTATTTGCTCTGTCTGGTAATAGTGTTGATCTGCCTCCGTTTGACTGTACAAAAAAATGCATCAATTCAACATTTGAAACAAAACTGTAACGTTTGACTTAAACATTTTCAAAAATGACAAGAATAAAAAATTTTTATCAAACAGGGTATATGAATTTTTTTTTTTTTTTGTTACTAAAAAATAAACGAAAAAAAAAGGCAATCAGACCTTTGGCGACTAATTAATTTAAAACTCGTGCCTCGTGGATAAAAATCACTGTGCCTGAGGAATACAAAAACGTTTATAAAACTGGGTTAAAATAAGACCTTCCACGCCAAAGCAATTAAAATCATATGCTGATCAGATAAAGCGGAAATGAAAGAGTGTTACAAACCGGAACTAACTTTTTTTTGAAACCAAACAATTTATACCTCTGGACGGACTCCGTTTCGACCGTCTCCACGCTATCTGTGTCCAACTTATTGCTCCTGTCGGCCTCGTCATAGACGGGCGTCACGTTGTGACACAATGCCAAAGCGTGAACAGCGTCAAACAACCGTGACGTTTCCGACCTTCTCACTTTGCCTGAATGAATATTCGTTACGGTCTTGCTCGGCGAAGCTTCCCCATTCCCCGTGGGATAACATGATTTTAACATCGTGGTGACAGTGTCGAAAGATTCCTGTCCGTAAGAGATGGTTCCTAGATGCAACTTCTTGAATACCATCTTGTTTTGAGTGAGAGTGCCTGTTTTGTCACTCAGAAGGTATGAGATACGACCAAGTTCCTCGGAAATTGTAGTGGTACGGACAACAGTTCCGGCGATTTGTGGGTCTCTTTGGATACACCATGCGTAAAACGTCTTGCCCATGTCAAGGTTCACTCGAAGACTCAGGGGAATGATGTAAGAGAAGAGAAGAACGAAACGGAACATATATCGGTACCAGGGCCCATTAAACCCTTTCAAACACATGAGCACTAGTGCGAGTCCAATTACTGCACAAAAAAGTACCTGAAAAAAGCAAACCCTTTATAAACTCTGATCAAATTTAAATTGAATTTCAGATAACTTTTAAACTAAGTAATTATACAACTATAGAAAAAGTTTTATTTTTGCCATATTATTTTCATATTTTCTTCATCAATAACTAACATGGTTTTAGTCAATTAAGTCTTTCAAAATACAAATCCAGAATCTTATTTTTAATTTATCGAAATTTCCATCCAGTTGACCACATGATTTACTCTTAATATTTGATTTGGCATCTGATACCAACCTTTGTTAATTGGTTGATTTCTTGATCAAGCAATCCAACTTTCGACCTGGGTACCGAATGATTCATCAGCGACCGAGTCTCCTGACCCGTATAAACAACAATTCCCAAAGCCGATCCAGAAGCCACAGCAGTGTTGGCCCATAATGTGTTATCAACTCCAAGACTTTCCTCACTACTGTACCCATCGTACTGAAAAAGTCACAACAGATTTGCATTTATTATCAAGTTTACAAATTTAAGTACAACCTAAAAATGAACACTGTTTCAGAAACTCACACGAGAGAAAGTTCCGATGAAGCTGTGAATATCTTTCTGCGGCTTCTCAACGTACAAACTTGCTTTGATATCAAACAGTTGTGCGTCACTGTCAAGTTTCTGCGTCGCTGGAATTGCAAGGCGCAATTTCCAGTCGGTCTCACCGTCAAGCTGATCGGTTCTGACGAAGCAGGCGCCAGATTTTTCCGTGGTACGAAGCAGCACCAGGTCGGCTGGTACTCTCTGACCTTTTTCCACTATTACCTGTTTACAAAAATGTTCATTCATTAACAACTAAACATTCGTTAGCATGAATAATTTAAAAATTAATAATAAAAGTACAAAATATGATATAATACATAAAATAATATATACATCATAAAATAATGTTAAATACAATAAAGAATTTGTAATTACCAAGTCGCCAACTCGTAATTTTGAACTAGGGACAAGTTCAGGTGTGCTGAACCCTCTGACCAATCGATAATACTTTTGTCCGTTGACTTCCTTGTCTCGTTTGTACCTCCTGAAATCATCCACAGCTTCTCGACAAATTGTGACAAGCAAAACGAAACACAGCGGACCCCAATAAGTGTACAAGTAACCAATTTTTATATCCGGAATGAACTGCGACATCGCCATCAGCAAAAAGTACAAATTCAAAAAGAATTTGAACTGTTGGTAGAGAACCTGGAAGTTAATTCAAAGTCAGTATCAAGTTATACATTTCTTATCAATGAAATTCAACGAGTTTAATTATAGCCAATTCTTAATTACCAAAGGTAAAAATGTAACGATATTATATTTTTGGTTTCGTATGACGTTTGTCGGGAACTTTTCGTGGGCAATGTGTCCGATGTGAATCGTCCTGGATTTCAGCTCCCTTTCCTTGCAACATCTTCGCCACATCCAGCTGCAACATCTAAGAAGAACAATTTTGTTTAAAATCCAATTTTCAGTTTACAGCGGATCGAACGAAAAAGCCTTGGAATTAGTTCTACATTGATACAAAATGTTTCGAAGAATGATGCGAATTTCAGAGCACTACAATATACCAACAGTTCAATAAATTTCAATTCCGTCTTACAAAAATCACAACAAAAAAAGTACAAAAACCACCGTTTTACATTAAAAATTGTATGCAAAAAAATTGTTTTCCAACGAACTGTGAAAAACAAATTAAAGGATCAGATAAGTCAGAGTTTCAAATAAAAAAATGTTGCTCAATTAAGCAACCACACATATTAATTGTTATCACAATTAATATCCAATAACTAAAATTAGAACATCGATACGTTCCTGGAAACCTTTTATTGCATTACCAAAGCATGTACTTGATGTTTACAATCGTAATCTAAGCCTTTTACAATATCTTAAAATAAAAATTCTCCTTTCCTGATAAAAATCCATGCAAATCGCCTTGAGATAACCTTTCTCTCTCTAATACAATGCCCAACTGTTAAATAAGCAATCAACTTAACAATTACTTTCACTTTATATTATAAATTAAAAACTAAAGTTAACATTCTTATCATGCAAAAATAAACTTCAATCAATCAATGCAAAAAGAAACCAAAAAAAGGAAAACAGAAAAAAAATACCCAATCAAATTTGAGAAAAGAAATGTGAAAACAAAATACGTTCCAAGACCAAAGTGTCAAACAATTAGAAGGTGCATAAAAGAATGAAGTAATAAATCATACTTGTTAAGTCGATTCATGACGAAAAATTATATCGGTAAAATCCAGTGTAAAAAATGGTCGAGCCAAAACAGAGGGATCAAAGCACGACGGATTGGCGCTCTGTCTTATTGTCCGAAACAAAAATCATAACGAATAAAAATAATACAATCTTTTTGGTACGTGCGAGGTATGATTCGACTACATGGTGTGGTGTCTGTGCAGGTGGAAATTGCGCGCGGCGTCGATGACTTTCGACTGACTCAATGCCGTGACTAAATACGTCACCTTGTCCACGAGTGGTCACCGCGGTGCTTCGTTATCAGCGGGATATCTTCTTTCGACAATCTTATCACGTTGCTTTGCGTCTCCATGTATGCTCCTCCGTCATCGGAAACACACACACAACCACCCGACCGACTCGCGCCCCACAAACAGCCCAAGACGAATTTTTCAAGTGCAAATGTCGCGCGAATGTCACGCGATTACCATTCGACCTCGCCACCCCCTTTCGTTAGCGACAAAATCGACTTTGCGTTACGTTTCAAAGCTCTATCCCATGGGTCGCACTTGGATTTTTTTGTGAACTGGCGTGAAGTTGGCCGCGAGCCCCGCTATGACTCAACTCTCTCACTCACACGTTTGACAACTCCCGTGTGTGAAACGTCACGTGTTCTTAAACCTCTACTTGTCAAATTGAAAAAAAAATACACTTGTTTATCAAAAAAAATATGTAGTTCAAAACGTAAACAATGAATAGCCAATAGTTTAGTTTCTAAATTAGTTTTTTTTAATTGTTAATGTCTCTTTAATGTGTTTTCATGAAAATAACTTGACAAAATTATTTACTGAATCGTTTCTGTTTTTTTTCTCGTAGGATGGATTTTGGTTTTGATTCTTATGAAGCAGAAAATAAATTGGTGGTTTGTCAGAAATCACATTTGCAAACTAACAAAATACTGACAGTTGAAAAAATGTGTGCCATGCAAGTTTGTTTACAATAACTGACTTACCCACACAAAAACCACTTGGCAAATTTTGTACACTGGAGGACCTTTTTGTTCCTGTTCATCATTCTCAGATTGACATCTGCCGATTGCAATAAAAAAATCGGTCTCCTCATCGTCCATCTCAAAATCTTGATCCTCTGAGTTCAGTCTCAGCGGCATCTCCTCAAGTCTCATCTTCATCGTTGTAATTTCGTCAGTCTCTCACCGAATGATCATTTTCGTCCAGCCCCTTCGTTTACCCTCTGTTTACCTCGGTGTTGACAGTTTGAAAACCCGAAAACATAACCTTCCACTCCATATTTCTCTGACGTCTCACTGTTCTAAATTAAACTCCGATTTTTATCGTTCTCTCCACCACTGCGCACTTATGTTCATTGACAATCAGGTTAATTAAACATTACTTTATCTCAAATTAGTAACAATTAAATGTTTATAAATAAAGAAACCACTCTCCCATATCCCATTTCAATTTTTCTTTACAATTTCAAATCCACATTTTAAGTCGACAATGTTTCCATCGGTCAGATTTCTTTTTCAGACTCAAAATTCGATGTTTCTGCAACAATGGATAAAAAAGAGATGACCGGAAAAGAGATGACAGTTGTGTTGTTGTTTGTATACTGACAGCGTGCACGTACTTTTGTGCGCATGTCAGTCAGTGACCAATCTTGAATCTCGCTCGCGCGGAAGTGCAACAGAAGGCTTTTGGCCGAACTTAACCTCGCTGGGGGACTCGGTGCTGCGAACGAATCGGAGACCACTGCGCTTCGTCTTTTTTCGGGGTTCCATTTTTGTGTCCCGGGGTCCTCTGAAATCCTCAAAGCCGGGGCATCGGGAGCTCGCTGACGCGCAAACGCAACCGAGTGGCGCGACGGCCCGGGAGAAATGTTTCGGCCGGTCATCGCGGCGGTTCGCGAGCTCCGACTTGGCGACACGGGTGAACGAACACGCGGTTGCCGAGCGCGGTGTCGCGACGTTCTCGACGCACGGCGTACGTGATCCCCACGCAGTTTTGATATCGGTGCCGAAGGCCAGTTATGTCGGCCAAATAAATCGCATGGCGATGAAGAGGTCTTACCTTGGTGCTGTCAGAATAGAACCCAACTACATGGCCAAGGGCTTCAAACTCAAATCTGATGGAATCAACAAGGTTTCTTATTTTCCATTTCTCGTATTTTCATTCCCCCATCAATGTCAAATAAACTCGTATTTGTTCATTGTTAATTTATTACATTATTGACCTTTCAATAATCCTTTTTGTTGATTTATTTTGTTTGTTGTTTACTTGTTTGACCTTTCGTTGACTGAACGAATCAACGTTTTTGTTAGCTTTTTTTTTAGTAATGAAATTTATTTTGTTTGATTTTTTGTTTATTGTGAAATAAAGAGTGGAAATTTGAAATTAATTGAGGTGTGTTGAAATAGTTTATTGCAAAGGTACTAAAAGGGAAAAGAATCTAGAACATTGGTGATATATATTTTAATGGCTAAATTTGTAAGATGTTTGAAACACGTCTGTGTCATTGGGATATATATAATAAAGTTACAGAGGCATGAACAAAGAGAGCTCTTTGCCCGGAATGTTGCTTAATTTGCAAATTTTATTCGTCAATTAAACCAGATGAGTTTAGGTGATAAGTTTTCGTGCTCGTTTCGTGGTTCACAGATATTATCGTCAAATGGTGGTTTCAAACACAGCGACATGTTTACGACGGAATTTGAAATTAACGAAACGCCGCCAAGCGCCAGAACGTTACTTACAAAAGGATACATCCAGGATGAAATCAACACTTTTTCTGGTAAAAAATCATAATTATTTATTTTGTTATGGGAAGGTATACAAAACGAGACAAAGTTTGAAATTATTTTGTGATGCGATGTATTGTTCGGCTTTATCAGCTTCGTTAATTGAAAAATTGTATCTTTGTAGGAGCCACGGTATCAACAAGAGGTCGTTTTATGACCGAGCAAGAAAAATCAAGATTTCCTAATGAGAGGCCGCTTTACTTGTACATACAAGGTCATTCTCAACAAAACATTGATTGTAAGTCGTCTTCGTTAATTGGAGCAGAATGTTACATTCGGTTCAAAACTTAATCTCAATAATAATTCATCGTTTCAGTGGCTGTACAAAAAATTAACGAAATTATCAAGACTGAGCACAGAAGTTCATTGAATAGACCTAGCAGATTCACTAATGCACCACCTCCTCTAATGAGTTTACAACCCGTGGGTCCGTCAGTGGTAAACAATTTTGTTCAACTTTTTTTCATTTTATAACAAACCAATTTTTGTAATAGTTTTAAAAAAACAGTGCTTTTGATTCATCCTGTAATTGACGTTTGTTTGTTCTTTTCAGGAAAAGATATTTGTAGGAATAGACAACGCGTTACCTGGATTTAATTTACGAGAGAGAATAATAGGCGAGGGTGGCGCCAATCTGATGTATATTAGAACGGAAACTGGAGCAAATGTGACGCTGAGAGGAAGAGGCTCTCAATTCGTAGACGCTTCTGTTGGAGCAGAATCTCCGGAACCACTCCATTTGTACATAGAGTAAGAAAGAGGAAAAAATGTTTGAAAAGTTAATAGAGTTTCTGTAACGGAAAATAAATCCAAACTTGATTTGCAGATATGCGAGTGCACCAGTTTTACAGAAAGCAAAAGAATTAGCAATCAATCTCATACAAACTATTCAATCGGAATTGCAAACTTTTATGCAGCAACAACCTCCTCCCATGCAACCACAGCAGGTGATGCAGCAACCCCCGATGCAACAGTTGCCACAAGGTTTGTACAGAAGATTTCATTTTGTAATAGTGCTATTTAAGATTATTAAAATGTCATTAACTAAATTTTAAATATTAATTCCAGCGCAATTCCAAACTATGAACATTGGTGCTCTTGGACAACCTAATGTAGTTACTATTCAGCACCAAGGTAAAAATTACAGTCGATTATTCATGAACTACCATGTGTTTCTATTCTTTCGAATATACTACGAATGCTATTTTGTATTTTTAGACATAATACAACATTCACAAAGTGGCGTGATGACATTGCCAGCAACTATTCTAACAGCTACGGTGGCTGGAACTCCGGCGCCAACAGTACCGATTCCTTCGTCCAACGTTCATGGTCCAGGTCATCCTGGGCCGATGAATCCTAATGAACAAACTCAGGTTAAACATTTTGAAACACGTTAATAAAATTATTTCACGTCGTTTAAATTCAACAAAACTTATCATTCTCCAAGAAGACTTTTTGTATGAAACTATTAAGACCAGTTTTATTAAAAAGTATATAACAAAAATACCAAAGTAAATAACAAAAAAAACAATATCTTTTATTTTACAGGAATTACAAACATTTGTTCCTCCGCCCTCTGTATCTCAGATGCAACTGATTGGACCGCCTCCTACGATAAACCAGGTCCAATATCAAATCCACCCTGGCCAACACATCCAAATCCAAGGAATGCCTCCTCCGTGCTCGCAGACCTCGCCACAGTCAATGACGCAGATGTACGTGATGAGTCAGCCTCCCCCGGCGGCTCCGCAGTCCGGACCCCAGCCGCCCATGCAGCGTCCAAATTTCATGCCGGGTAACAGTAGTGCCGCCCCAATGCCCGGCGGCATGTCCTACGTCTACACGCAGCCCCCTGTACAAAATTCCCCCACGCAGTCGCAGAACATTGTTGAGACAGTGAACGTGAACCTGCAGCACCCTCCTCCCAATGCGAATATTAATCAGCAGGTGCCACCTCCTTCGCTGCTACAGCTACACTTCCCGCCACCCTTCCCACCGAACCAGCCACCTCCGCCGATCTCACAGTACCAAATTCAGTATCAGCAGGTGCCCAGTCAGAGTGCTCACAATCAAACACCTTTTGTATTGCAACATGGAGAACACATGCAGCAACCGCCCCCGCAAATACAACCTAATCATGAGTCTCATCAAATGGTAATTAACAACTTTGTACATTTGCTTGTCGATTATTTTCGACTGAGTAAATGTGAATAATTAATAATACTTTTTTTATTTCACATTTGTTTCAGCACATTCCGCCATTTGAAGGCCAACAAATGGCTCCGATGCAGATGCACGGTCCACCCCCGCCCCCGTTGCCTCCGATGCCTCCGCCTGTGTCCCAGGCGTACGTGGTGTCAAACTCGCCACAGCATGTTCAGCAACAAGCTCCAATGGGCGGGGACAACCAGGAGAATCTCGTCGAGCACGTGATGTCGGCACCGCAACCGGTTCCTCCACCGCAAATGGTGCCACCGCCTGTGGTGAATCACCAGATGCCACAGCAACCTGTAAATATTATTACCAATGTTCCTCCACCATCCCATATGGGTGTTCCTGGACCAGCTCCACAGCAGGCCCCGTGGGCTTTCCAAGGACAGGAGTCTCAAAATCAGGGTCAATTACAGGTTCGATTGTCACATCATTTGTAGGGGAGAGTGAACTACAGTGAGACATTGCGAATAAATTGAAAAGTATTGTATCAAAAAGTATAGAAATAAATTAAAGCCGTTAGTGAACTTAACGGTTAGTTAAGAATTCGAAAATGAAATTTCATAAATTTCTTCATATTTTTAATACAACTAGGGAGCTACGCCCCCTGTTCACGATAATTTGTATAACAGATATATCTGTTTTAATTAAAATAATATCAAACGTTATACTTTGCAATATTATTTGCATTTTCAGAAATGTAGATATGGATCACTATTCCAATGTATGAATTTTATTTTGAACATACGCTTGCTCTTTTTTTTTTTGATATTGTTCCGAGAGTTGAATCGACTTGAAATTTTGTACACTTGTAGGTCGTGATCAGGTCTGCTTGCAGAAAAATTGGCAAGGCTGCGAAATCGAATCAATTGTGTGTACGAATTTTTGTGCGATAATTTTTTTTAATATAGGTAGATAGTTGTTAGTTTATCTGCAGTGTCTCACGTTTAGGGTCCGCCTCACTGTAGGTTACTCTCCCCTATACTGAAAATTATGTTGAATTATGTCTGAGTGCGAATCTTCAATTTTTCAGATGGCTAATATGCCAGTTCATAATCAGTCGTCGCCAGAAATACGACACCAGATGCACGTTCATTATCAAAACGGTCAAGTGCCGGGACAAGTCCATTACCAGATCCAACCGCCGCCTACACATCATCCTTACGAAGTCCAAGATGTTTTGGAACATCAAAAGTCTCACGGGATGAAAAGAAGATATTCCGATGTTGAAGGGCTGCAGGTAAAATTGAAATTAAAATTGTCCTTTGTCTGATGAAGGTATTTTAAAAAATGTGTGTGATTTTTTTTTAATTCAATTAATTTTCTTTTAAAGGATCCTTCCCATCAAGGCGGGTGGCCACAGGTTCATCGACATGGCACTGGGTAAGCGGGTTCAATTGCTATTCATTGAAACTGATCAAACTATACAGATGCAATCACAAACAGAACAGTATATGAAATAATGAATGATGAAAATGAATGAACTGAAACAAATTAGATTTATCACAAGTGTTGTGCCGCAGCAACAACTTTGTTACGAAACACTATACAATTGCGGTCTTCTAGTTTGGTATCTTTAACAGGACTACAATTCGTAACATGTAAAACCGGTGAAAAGATTGATGTGAATAATGTGTGCCCTGCCCTGACCAAAAACATTGATCTTTCTCTCAGCTATAGGACTGTGTGCGAGTTTATTTATACAAACCATGAACAAAACATCACGACGTTGTGCACTGTCGAATAATGCGAATTCGGACCGAGCCTGGACATTAGTTTTTAAGTGCGATGATAAAAAATTGTTTCCGAGATCAGTATAACAAAACTATGGAACAAAATTGCGAAAACTGCCATTGTGATTTTTTTGTAAAAGCAAACAAAGAGCGTTCGAATAACAGCAACTTTTTATTTCAGAGAGAGAGAGAGAGACTGTAAACTGAAAATTATAAAAGAAAAACGATGCGTGTGTTTTACAAAAGTCAGACAATCCTTTTGACGAGCTACGAAAGTTGTTATAAAAGTTAATTGATACACAAATTTTGTTTACAAGAGTTACATTTGTTAACCAATCGACTGACCAATTTAGACTAGCAAATCATAGAATAATTAACCTGGTTGATGTGACATCCTCTGATAATGTGTTTTCCTACTTTGTAACTGTTTGAAGCATCAATCAGTGTCAGCAAAATTCAAAACCAAAAGTATTTGGTTCTGAATTGTTGATTCTTCGCGAAAGGATTGGTGTACTGCATTGTTCAACTAATACTTGACTGGCTTGTTCAAGCAGAGAAGGGGAACGAGCGCAGCCGCTGCACGACTCATCTGCCCCAGGACCAGGCGCGTCCCCTGCCGAACGAAACAAGCTGCTTATGCCACCTTCGTATCCAGGTCTGTAGCTAGTAGTATTTGAGGACGCAGAGTGCCGGATACCTCGCGGATTATGGCGTGGTGTGGAAATGGCTCGGTGCCTTGTTCAAACGGCGCCCTCAACTTTTGTCCCCCTCGCAGCTTGGCTCGAGGCGCCCAGCCATTTCGACGGTGATTCATAATTGAGCTTCTTACACACGATAGCGCATCATAGATTAACCGTTTCTACCTTGTGTTTTTCATCTCAAGGCCCGAAGCTGAACCGCAGAGTGTCACTGGCCATCCCGTCATATCTTCTTACCAATAGACGTTTCACAACTTATTTATACTTGTACAACTTGGTACAAACTTTTTACTTGCAGGAGCAGACGAGGGGACTAGATTGATTATGTCCAGTAGTTGGCATGCGTAGGCTTAGATATTTTTTTGTTACATTTTTTTTTCCAGCGACCTTGCAAGAGAGAAAAGCAGGCGACCAAAGTAAAACAGAGGGACGATATTGATAAGTGCATGTGTTTCCAGCAAATCGCTCTTGGAACGGGGGGCTTTGTTTTCTTTCCCCTATTTTTTTTTTCTCGTTTGTTTCTCATTCAGAAGTACAACTCTGACGAGACCTCCAGGACCAGGCCGCCAGGACACAAAGCTTATTGGATCCTTCTTTCTTTTTTTTTTCAAAGTTATTTTTTGTTTCTTGTATGGTTTCATTTGATTCAATGTTTTGCACTAATTTATATTTCGACGTCTTTTGTTGCTCGGTCTAATATTGGATTTGTTTTGAAGGTGATAAGAGGCCCATGGACCAGAGTGTACCTGGACTTAATGAAGGTACAATTTAACTAGTAGATTGAGATGTAATTGTATATGTAAATGTTTAAATTCGGATTATTAAGTTGTGTTTTTTGTTTTGTTTAGCAGAGCTAGAACAGCACATCGGCAGCGATCCTAATTGCAATTCAGGCAATGTTCCAGCACCGCTGTATGTTCCAGTGAATTCGAACGTCCCACCGGCGTGGCAAGGTCAGCATCCTAGGATGCCAAGGAGCAGGCCTCCAATGGCACCGAGAGAAGGAGAACCACATCCTGGTTTTCAGATGTTCCCGCCACGAAATATGCCTCCACCCCATGTTCGAATCATGCAAGGTAATAATCAACAATCATTGTAATAATTTTGTTAATGAAAAAGTAATTAATGTGGAAATTTTTATTTCAGATAACTTCAGGCCGAATCGACGGTAATGTGAAAGAAAGTTGAAACCTTTCCCGTCCTCCGGACCAGTGACTGTAGACGAATTTAAGCTCTGCGGTTTTAGGCTTTTTCTATACAAACAACAGCGGTTTCTTTTTATCTAGAATTGTAAATTCAATGGATAGCCATACCATAAGTTTATGTCCACACGCTGCTGCATGTTCTTGTTACGACTTTTCTTAGTACCTTTTTTTCTGATATCGAACGAATCGTTTCGACTTTTAAATCTCATGATAAAATTTTGTACTATAATGAACATGTTAAAAATGAACTTTTTGATAAGGACGATTGATCGAGTTTTTGTATACGGCTGAAAATTTTGCGATTCTGTTGTTTCATTCATTTGTACGATGTACAGAGTGATCAATTCAAACAAAGTATTTCTTATATTGTAAACGTAGTTTCGTTTTAAAACGAACTGGGACATTGCGATAAATTTTGTTTCGTCGCTGTGTGCAGCGTTTTTGCACTTTATCTTCATATACATCGACAAAACTAGTGATATTTTTTCTTTAAAATACGAAAATAAATTTGTTGCTACTCAATGTTGAGTCTTGTATTACTTCAAACTAATTGATTTTTGATTTTGTAAATTAAAAATAATTAGAGAGCGAACATTGTCATTCTTTTTTTGTTTTGAATTTTGGCATGTCACGATATTATGGGTTATGATAAAGTCCGTCGGTCGAAAATTTGAATCGCTTTAAATATTGGCATTATGTCTCAAACCGTGTCTTCAGCTTCAAAAGTTGCAGTCGCACTTGCCTTTCGCAAGGCTCGGCATAAATTTCCGAAGAACTTTGGTTACATTACAACAAAATTGAAACATAGTCAAGAAATGAAGGTATTTATATCAAAAACTTGATTCAATAATCTTTTTATTCATACCTTTTACTGATTCAAGGATGTATTATATTCTTTCAAATAGGAAGAAGCCCCTCCAGTAAAAGAAACTATAAATGAAAATGCTGACAACAGTGGCGTCGTTGAGAAAAACGAAGCCTGTGAGAAATGGTTGGAAGAATCACTTTTGTGTTTAACTAATCTAAAAGAAAGTGAGGAAACTTCGAACAAATGTGACTCAAATGAACCACACGAAGAAGTTGAGGTGAAAAACGACGTGAATTCTTACAAACTGAGAAAAAGCAAATCTGAGGAAACAATTAATGGGTATAGGTTTTGAAAAAGATTTTTTTTAACAAAATTATTATCGAGATCATGTTTTTTTGAACATTTCATGAACAGGGTTGATGTTCTTGTTCCGAAAGATATTTGTCCAGTTCATGGAGTAAAACCCCATTGTGTTCATCACTACAACAAGTGTCATAATAATGGTAAAAGTTTATTTATTTGAATAACAAGAAAATTTCATGATTCTTTAAATTTTTTTTCTACAAATTTTGTCAATTAGATTTTGCAAAAAAGTTACACGAGTGGGAGCGTCGAATACAGAAAGAAATACCTTTGAGATCCAGAAGAAGGCTTCATCGAACCAAAACCACTTCTTTTATTAAAAATACCAATCCAAATGAGTTCGCTCTCGAAAAATTAGAACCTTCGTCGAGTTTCCACAACCATTATCATCACAATTTAAATTATTGTCATCATCGTCGACATGTTTACAGATTTGATAAGTGAGCCTTCATGTCAAGTATATTTTTTCATTCAAATTTTAAAAATGCAGTTCGTAAAAGTAATTAATGTTGGTTGTTTTTTAAGTCAAAAGACAAAGATGCATAACAAAGATTATGAGAGAAAAAGTTTCAGTGAAAAACTACAAACCCGAGAAGAAATACTAAAGAAAACAAATGTTCCAGAAGATGACAGTCAAAATGACATTGAGTTGAACAAACTCAAACACAAAGATTCGGTTCTCATTTTAATGGAGAAATTAGCTATCAGTGAATATGTTTTCTGATCTATCTCAATTTGAATACCAGAACTTAAATTTAATTTATTAATTTGAAAATACAATTTTGCTCAAATCTAGATAAGAGAAACGAAGCAAATAAATGTTCTGAGGAAGATTCGAGCCATGAGACGTCAAAAGATTGTCCACCAACTGATGAAAATGAAAAATTGCAATTGGAAGTCAGAATCGTCGAAACAGTTATGAATGATAGTTAAATTTTCACTCGGATTGCATGGTTTCCATGCAAAAATAAAAATCTATCAAAATACAACTTACACACATTGTTCAAAGTTTTTTTACTTTTGATATAAGTATATTGTTAATTTAAGTCAGACTTTTAACAACATTTTATACAATAAACCTTATTATCGGATTTTAAAGATTACTCTTGCATTGAATTCGTTTTCTTGGAACTTCTCAAAGTGCACACAAGCGAGGATAAATCTTGGATATCTTCAAACATTGATGTACCATTGGAAAATTTACTAAGCTGAAAAGATGAACAAATTGTATCGATCAATTCACTATAAAGTTGACCTTTTATCAAATCATATAGTTACCTTTATCTCGGAGAAATTTGTATCTTTGGAAATATCTTTGAGCCAACATAATGCTTGGACAGAGTGCTTTAATGGATCCGATTCAACTTTTTCTAAATTTCAATTATTTTCATAATTAATGATCATTTTTCAAACATATTTTATAATTATTAGAAATTTGTTTATGCTTGTGCATTTCAATTTTTTTACCTTCTTTAAGACGTTTGATTTGGTTTCTTCTTGTATAATATCCTTTATAAACAGACTGAAAATTGTTTCAATTTAGATTATTGTTTTTCGATAAATCAATTAGTTATTTAAAATAAAATTCAAATCTAATGTACCATTATGATTGGTACACTTTCACTGATCTCCATTTGGCTAATTCCAACTTTTTTCATAATTCGTACGGTGTTAGCCACAGCTCTCTGCCACTGAATCTCTCCTCTGCTTTCCCGAAACAGCATTTTTTGATAATGTTTCCTAAATGCCAGCTGCATCAAAAAACAAAACCAATCAAATTTTGTTTCATAATAAATTTGACGATAATTTAAATAAAAAATCCATCTTCTTCTATAATAAAAGAAATTATCGCCGCTGCGCCCGACATTTCGGGAGACATTTTTTCAGACATTTTTATGGGATCTTGTGGGATTTTATGGGATTATATGGGATCTTGTGGGATTTTATGAGATTATATGGGATCCCATCCCATAAAATCTCATAAAATCCTATAAAATCCCATCCCAGAATTGTTCTTATAGGATCTTATGGGATTTTATGGGATTCCATCCCATAAAGTCGATTCAACTCTCGGAACATTACCAAAAACTAAGTGCAAGCGTATCTCAGACGCAGTTTGCCCGGTGCGCATTGAAAATTCGTACACACACTTGATTCAATTTCGCAGCCTTGCCAATTTTTCTGCAAGCAGACCTGATCACGACCTACAAGTGTACAAAATTTCAAGTCGATTCAACTCTCGGAACAATATTCAAAAAAAGTGCAAGCGTATGTTCAAAATATAATTCATACATCGGAATAGTGAT